>QRDG01001490.1:298058-464889 GCA_012064385.1 Puccinellia tenuiflora | reverse complement strand
GGCTTTTTTTTTTTGAATCTTTTCTATTTCTCTTTTGCTTGATGCTTTTGCCCAAGCCGAGTCCGCTACAACTAGATGCTCACAAGATTATGATATGGTCACTTGGTGTCACATTAGTGCAATGCTCACACTATGAAGAGCTAGCTCCTAAGAAAAGTTTCGCGAAATGGAAAGGGATGTGTCGGAAGCTATACCTTTGATGCCGTCGAGGTAGCGATGAAGCGACACGAAGATGAAGTCGGTGAATAGTCGTGCGGCGGTAGCACCGGCCGAACGGGCGGTAGGACCGATTGCGGGCGGTAGTACCGCCGGCGACGAATTGCGCGGCACGCTTGGACTTGGAGCGGAAAAGGCCTCCGGAAAACACCAACGGAAAGTGGGGAAAAGGTCTTAAGCACGAGATCCGTGGATCAAAACCACAAATCGCTCACCAAATCGAAAGATCGAACGAAATCCATATGGGCTATTTTTTTTTTTGAATTTTCGAAATTGGTATGGGAAAGAAAAATTTTGGTGGAAAAATGGCAAATAAGAGGTGGAAACACGATCCAAATCCGTGGAAACCCTTGCTCTTGATACAAAATGATGTAGGGCTAGGCCCGATCTTCACGGATTTGAGGGGAAAAGGGGATGAACACGAAGAACACGGAGGGGTAACGAGGGGGATTCGTGGGCAAAACACAAGGATAACTAGCAAATCCTGGTGAGAACTCCACCCAACAACAAACCCTCAAAAGGTAGCCTTTGGATAGAAGAATCAAAGCCAAACTTACTCTTGTTGAAACCGATTGCTCTTACCGGCCGGTCCACCGATCCAATAGAATCACCGCAGTGAAAGATTGGTTTGCACTAGTAGAGACACCGCAGTGAAAGAGTAGCAACAACAAGATCTACCTCAACGAGGAACCCTAGCTACGAGGGAGGAGGAGCATAGCTCACACAAGTCTCAAATTCAGTCTAACCCTAGAATGGGGAAAGGGGAAAGCTATTTATAGTCTTAGTACAAAACAGGGCAGGAAGGTGGGGAACCGGCCTGGGGGCCGGCCTGGAGGCCGGCGGATGCAGTCGGGTGGCCGGCCTGGGGGCCGGCCTAGGCCGGCCTGGAGGCCGGCAGGAGCAGACGGCTGCGGCTGGCGCAGGTGGAGCTCCGGCCTAGGGGCCGGCCCAGGCCGGCTGGGAGGCCGGTGGCCTCTGGTGGGTGGCCGGCTGGGAGGCCGGCGGTCTCGGCAGGGTGGCCGGCCTGGGGTCCGGCCTAGGCCGGCTGGGAGGCCGGCCAGCACTGGAGGGGTGCCGGCCTGGGGGCCGGCCTAGGCCGGGCTGGAGGCCGGCCTGCCTGTCTTCGCCTCCTTCTTCTTCTCGTTGTCCATCCTTTGGGGTCTTCTCTTGGTCACCTTCTCCATCATCTTGGACCTCTTCTCGACTCCATTGTGGGTCATCATCCGGTTGGATCCTGAGTATGCACAAGGCACCGGCATGAGGTAGCAAACCATTCAAAGGGAGGTCGAGATCACACATCGAGAGGAGCGAGGTCACCTTTTCATGAAGAGCTTTGACTCTTGATCTTGTCACTGGGCCAATCGGCATGGTGTCCATGGTGTTGTCCACATGTGGGGCTACATCGCATTGGGAAAGCAACTCTTCGAAACATCCTCAAAAGTGGGGAACACAAAATCTCCAAGAAAAGTAGAGAAGGCTAAGATACCTATCTCATTGTGAACCATATGAAGTCCATTGTTTTCAAAGCATCAGAAGGAAAAGTTTGTGAACCACACAAATTGAGGGAGGCTCTTATCATCGCCATCATGGGTGCAAACAAAGCAAAGAGAAGAGCAAGTTTTCATCGATTTTGTTGCAACACCAATAAGACAATATCCAAAGGCCTCGTGACAAGACATGCTCAAAATACCATTATGGTTGCAAATAAGCCAACGGAAAGAACAATTGTTCATCATGCTTTTTGCAACACATAAATCATTGACAAGAAAGATCAAGGGAGCATGAAAGTCACAAAGGAAAACCAAAGCACTCAAATGTTTGCACGCGAACCAAAGGAAAGAGCAATTGTTCAATTTGTTCGATGCAAAACATGGAAAAGGGCATAGAGGTGGATTGGTTCCACAACTCTCATGGAAAATGCTCTCAAGAGCTCTTTTTGTCAACTCATGCTCAATTGAGGTTGACATTATGAAGCGTGAGCCATTACACACGAAATTCCATAAAAAGAAATTGTGTGCATGGTACATGAATGCATCATCCATTATGACGCATCTATCCATTTGCACATCACCAAACACACCAATATCAAAAGGAATGTATGACATATGTGAGTGGTCAATATGCAAAAGGAAGGGTAAATTCTCAACATGGCAAAAGGAAGAATCTCCAAATTTTGAGAAAGCTATGGAGGCATTGTCATAAGACATCATATCAACATTATTGCAAACCAAGCATTGGAAAGAGAATTTGTTCAACTTCTTGGATGCAACAATGGGAGAAAATTCGAAAGATTCATAGCAAGGTATGCATGTGGTAAGATCATCACACATAGGAAATTCCACATGATCAACATTGGTTTGGAACAAGGTATAACATGGGAATATGAAAGAATCATAGGTGATATCAAAAGGATCATCCATAGCATGCAAGCACTCACAAGTCATCATGTCCACTAGTGGGATCATGGCATCATCAACACCCATATGCATACCTTTGTAGTCCCGCTCATGAGAGGTAGGTGTTGTGGTAGAGGTAGCGGCGTCCATGTGGCCGACTTGTTCATAATGATGTAGACATGGGGTGGCATCGTCTTCATCCTCCATGTACATCTTCTCCATGATAGGCACCATCATGTCGAGGCTTGGCGTCTCATCATCCATGGAACCTAGCACAACATGAGTAAACACACTAGAGGTAGAGGGTAAGTTGTTAGAAATCGAAATGGCCTCGCTTGACCTATCAACTAGCTCTCCCAACTCAAGTGGTGTATCACTCATTCCCTCAAAGTGGAAGCACTCAATCTCACATATGGTGGAGGCACTCAACTCGCTTGCACTCTCACTCAAGTGGGCTAGGTGGCTCTCATGCTCACATGGGATTGGTACCATCTCATCTTGCCAACACATAGGGATAGGCTCGGTAGTCTCAACTCCATTCGCCGCCTTGGTTGAAGGGAAACTCCCATGCTCAACCTCTTCACTTGGCTCGCCGTCACAAGTGGTAGCCTCTTCAATGCTCGCCTCCTTGGTCGAATGGAAAATCCCATGCTCGACCGTCTTCTCGCCATCTTCATGGTCACTATCTTGTAGTGGTGTGGACAATAAGCTCGGCGAAGAGTCATTTGATGGCTTGAAGAACTTGGATAAGCCGGTGATGAAGTCCTCGCGGATGGTCCGGAGCTCGGCTTGCTCAATCTCGAAGTTGGCATTGTCGGTGTCGAGCTTGGTCTTCAACTTGTCGAGGTCGGCTTTGAGTTTGAGAAGCATGTCCCGGTCCTTCTTGGAGTGTGATCGACTCTTGGACGCCCTTTTGGTTGTGGCACGCGGAAGAGACTCCCCATGATGTGTACTTTCCACCATCTTGTATGTAGATGTAGATGCGTGATGGCGTGGCCTTGATTAGCTTGAGTCCTCATAGTGGCGTCGATGATGATCATGAGTAGACGTACGCCGATGAAGATCCTTGGTGTTCCTTGACGAAGACTCGTGTGCATAGGCACTTTGCGTTGGCCACCGTCTCGAGCGTGAGGTAGCTTGATGTCGAGGAGGAGGGCGTGTCTCCTTGTCCTCTAGGCGAAGATGCCTTGAGCTCCGTCTCCTTAAGCTTGTAGGTTCTTGACGGCAGTGGCGCTTTTGAGTTCTTGGTCTTGAGGATCGTCGAGGTGGGTACTCATCGTCGGAGTCGTCATCAACAAGGTGTGTAGAGCCTCGTGGAAGATCCTTGACATGCCTTGAGGAGCCGTAGTCGATGTAGGGTTCCACCACCTCATTGGAGTTGTAGTCGAAGTAGTGGTCCGCCATGGTGTTGATGCTTGAAGGCTCGAAGTCGGTGTAGCACTCCATGTCGTGGACGGTTGCGGCATCATAGTCGTAGTAGTGGTGGTGCTCCACCATGGGATCCATGCTTGTGGAGGTGTCGTCGATGTCGTGGTCCACCATGTCATCCATGCTTGGGGCGCCGTAGTCGTTGTCGCTCATGATGTCATCCATGCTTGGCGCGCCGTAGTCGTTGTCGCTCATCATGTTCTCATCATCATGGCCTCCATAGGATGCTCCGCTCTCGCTAGACATGGTCAATCACAAGACAAGTGTATATATATGTGGAGTGGAAAGAACTAAGAAACCAACCTCACCTAGTAGATAGTATTGGAACTAGTGGACCATGCCAAGAGAAACCGATACACAAGAATGCGGGTGACTTGAATTTCAAAGATCCAAACGCAACTCCAAAACACACACGGCTTATGAGTGGATAGGTATGAATTGTGGAAAGCAAATGGAACAACAGGAAACCAAGATATTGTAAAGGAAAGTAGAGAACCATGATGACCACAAAGCAAATACAAGTCGATCTCAAAGGATATGAATGAAGCACATAGAAACACACGCTTTGATAAGTGGGACTTGTGCAACCAAAAATGAGCTAGTGATGGACCTAGCGAAGACTAAAGCTCAAGGTGCACAAGTACAAGAGAAACCAACTCGATTGCAATTATTGGTGGGCTACAAGATTTGCACAAAGATACCACACCTAAATTTTTTCATCGAGCTTGCGCGACCTAGTAGAACATGAGGGAAATCAAAGGAATTTTGCCATGGAAACGCAAAGGGAGGTAGATCAACAAGTATAGCAATGGATCCACGGATCAAAACCTACCAAAACTCACAAGAATCTCAGATCGGTCCAAAAGCAATTTGGGGCTATTTTTGGTGGAAATTTTCGAAATTAGACATAATCAAAGAAAAAATTTGTGGATATGGGGGTGGAAACAAAGATAAATCCGTCGCAACCCTTGCTCTGATACCATATGATGTAGGGTGTTGCCCGATCTTCACGGATTTGAGGGGAAAAGAGGATGAACACGAAGAACATGGAGGTGGAAACGAAGAACACGAGGGGAAAAGGGCAAATTCGTGGGGGATAACTCGCGAAGCCTACACGGGAGAATCACCCGGCAACAAACCCCCAACGGAGCAGCCTCCGGATCCCAAAACCCAAGTCAACAACACGCTTAATGAAACCGAATTCTCTTACCGGCCGGTCCACCGATCCAATAGAATCACCGCAGTGAAAGATTGGTTTGCACTACTAGAGACACCTCAGTGAAAGAGTAGCTACAACAAGAGATTCATCATCCTCCTCGGAGGAACCCATCACGGGAAGGAGCAACGCTCAACTCTGGTTCATTCTTCTCTACCTCAAATGGAAAAGGGGGAAAGCTATTTATAGTTTTAGTACAAAGGGGGGAGAAAGGTGGGGGGTCCGGCCTGGGCCGGCCTGGAGGCCGGCGGCGTCTGGAGGAGGCCCGGCCTGGGAGCCGGCCTAGGCCGGCCTGGAGGCCGGTAGCGTCTAGAGGGGTGCCAGCCTGGGGGCCGGCCTGGGCCGGCTGGGAGGCCGGCCGGCTCTGGTTGGGTGCCGTCCTAGGGGCCGGCCTAGGCCGGCTGGGAGGCCGGCCGACTCTGGTGGGGTGCCGGCCTGGGGGCCGGCCTAGGCTAGGCTGGAGGCCGGCCTGCCTGTCTTCGCCTCCTTCTTCCTCTCCTTGTCCATGATGCTTCCTTCTCCTCATCCACGCGTATGCCTTGGTTTATTGGTGTCCATGGAGTTCCTTGCCACCCTTTGGAGCCCTTGGTGGCTTGTCGTACGTTGGAGTACTTGACATGGTGTTGTCGTTGGGTTGGGCTACATCATTGCTCGAGGCCGGTTATCTTTTCAAGTGCATCGCCAAGTCGTTTGTCGATGTCCTGTGTGTTATCCATCACCATCTTGGCGAATTTAGTGTGTAACTCTTTGTTCGTCAGGTTCTCCCATTCGTCATCCGATCCTGACATAGTAGAAGACAGGAAACAAATCACAGTAATATGTTCCTATGAACTACTAGGTGGTGGTGGAAAAGAATGCGTAATTCGTCAAACCAAAAGTAAAGCTCTTACAAGTTCTTACCAAGCAGTAGGAGGTGACAGGCAACTAGCAGTGTCAACGTCACCGAAGAGTAGATGAAGCGATTGCCAGGTGAGAGTCACAACACACGTAGTAGAAATCTGTGGAGCTGTAGGAGGCTTTATGGTAGCAAGGATTAGCAATAATCAAATCAGGAATGCAGGTTGAAGCAACGCTCAAAGATGGTACTGTGCTGGTCCTAGGCTAGACCGTACGAGAGACGCGAGCCTAGAACACCAACAAAGTCACGGCACGACACAACGAGGCCACACGAAAACAGCTCATAACAACAAGATATATGTGAAGATCACAGAAAACTAATAGATACGTGAGTAAGATACCCACAACAATATGCACGAACGCGAGATGGTATGCTCTGTGAAGCGTGCGATGCGCTGAAAACCCGAAAAAGTCGCAAAAATATCACTATGATGGCAACTGTCTCAAAAGAATCCCCGTACTGAAAAACGAGGGTAGGCTCAATTTTTTTTTCCGAAAGTGCTCTGCAAAGTGTGCCAAGATCACGCAGTGCTCTGAAAAACGAAAGTAGAATCCCCGTACTGAAATCACACAGTGCTCTCAAAAGCGTGCGAAAGTTGTTTTTGATTTTTTTTTGCGGATGGGTGGGGCTACGCGAGCAAGGATTAACCGAGATGAACTCTACCTCGTTAACGCAGACTTGGCGGGTAAGGAAACAAACTGAAAAAGGACTCTCCCAAAACCCTAACCCTAATTGGTATGGCGGCAGGGGTATGGTAAGTCAAGGTATGATGGAGTAGCGGTGGTTGGTGTTGGCAGCGGAGGGTAGCGGCGGATGATGGTGGTGGACAGGTGATGGCGGAAGATGATCTGCAAGCGTGGAAGATGGTACGGCGGCAACGATGACTAGATGTGATTCAAACTCGAAACTCTAAGGGACTAGACACTAAGACCAGCAACTCGACACAACGATGCAGACGAAGACTCAACGATGCAATGCACTGAAAAGAATATGCAACAGGCCCGGACTGGTTCTAGGACGGGATGATCTAACCCTAATGTTTTTTTGGCTTTTTCGTGGACTGTAGGTATGAAGAAAATAGATGCAATCTACACTAGTAAAACTGTAAATCTCACTGATCAACCTGAAATCTGATACCACTTGATAGAGGCAGAGGTGTCCGATCTTTCGATGAGATGATAAATATCGATTTGGGTGGCATCGACGTTGACGATCCGACTACAAACGTGCGAGGACGCTGCGCCTTAGCAATCGCTACACCAACTCCGGGAAGGTTTATGACAGCGCCGAAGCATGATCGACCAAACCAACTAAGGTCTATTCCTACAGGCAATCGAAGAACAAGCAAGAACAATGAATTGGCAATCTGAATATTGCGAATATGAATGATTATAGATGAAAGTGGGGTTCCGAAGAGCGGTCTTTGTCTGGCCGATCTGGCACAAACGAAGTACGGCGAAGTTGCAGCGACGGCTAGCTAACTTTTGACTAAACAAAACCCAAACCCTAAAGTGACGACCTTGGAAGGTATTTATAGGGAAACTTAGGGGAAATTCGTGCAGCCTTGGAAAAGGGGGCCGAATTCCTTCCTGATAAGGGTTGGCCCAATCTTCTCAGTGAGATGATGATGTAGAGGATGGATTGATGAATCGATAACTCGTGTGATACTGATGAACTCTCCCGGCTGATCCCTATTGCCAATGCAACAGATTGCAACCCCAAGGATATTCTCAACTCCACACGCTTGCACAAGTAGCCACCGACTACAAGTGGTCCTGTACCTCCTTATTCCCAATGGAACAGCAGATAACACGCAGAATTTGCAAGCAGTAACAATACTTCAAGATGAATGCTTAGCAGTTCAATCTAGAAATCTAGGGTTTTAGTTTATCGTAGTCTAACCCTCCAATGCGCAGCAAGGGAGTATATAAAGGGGAAGGGTGCGGCCCAAGGGCTGGGGCGCACCATGACTAGCCTGACTCGGGTTGGGGTGCAACCCAAACTGATACAAACCGACCCAATTGGGTTCGGCCTAAAAGGAACACGCAGGTCCAAGTCCTACCCCTAGTAGGACTCCTCTCTTGGCGCAGCAACAAAGTGTGGTGCGCCTCCAACTTGTCTCTCCACTTGTGCTCCTGCCTCCCTCTCCTCCCTCAAGCACTTGTTGTGTTTGTTCTGGATTTTATTCTCCATGGAATTCTGCTTGTTCTTCATGTGATCATCCATGTCCTCCATGCCTTGCTGCTCCCCTCCTCCATGAACGCTTGTGTTATCAATAATCCTGATCATACATAAATGCATAGATTTAGGTAGTATAAAATTCTCAGAATCAGAAACACCATATTCTAATAGGAGTGAGTTCACCTGCTGTTCTAATAACTTGGTTCTTGATCTTGTCATTGGTCCAATCCTCAATTCATTTGGTTTGTCTTGAACAGCAACATCTTCAATTGGAGAAAGTGTATAAGAGCTAGGGATGTCCTCATCATACTCCCCCCCTTGAAAAGGCGTCGTCCTCGATGCAGCAAGGTCATCTCCAAAGTATGGTGTCAAATCAGCAACATTGAAGGAATTACTAACACCAAACTCATCACTAGGAAGATCAATTGAATAGGCATTATCATTGATCCTTGCAAGCACTTTATATGGACCAGCTCCTCGTGGCATCAACTTGGACTTGCGCAATGTGGGAAACCTATCCTTGCGAAAATGAACCCACACCATATCTCCGGGCTGGAATATTACCTCCTTGCGCGTCTTGTTAACACGATCAGCAACATATCTTCCTTTCTTCTCAATTGCTTGCTTGGTCTTCTCATGTATCTTCCTCACAAAATCTGCACGCTTCGATGCCTCCATGTTTACTCTCTCTTGTAGTGGAAGCGGCAGCAAATCAAGTGGAGTAATTGGCTTGAACCCATACACCACTTCAAACGGACATAATTGAGTAGTTGAATGCACCGCCCTGTTATAAGCAAACTCCACATGCGGTAAACAATCCTCCCACTCCCGTAAGTTCTTCTTGATCATGGCTCGCAATAGTGTTGATAGTGTGCGATTCACCACCTCCGTTTGCCCATCAGTTTGGGGGTGACATGTAGTACTAAACAGCAGTTTTGTTCCCAGCTTCCCCCATAGTGTCTTCCAAAAATAGCTCATAAACTTCACGTCACGATCAGAAACAATTGTCCTTGGTACTCCATGTAAGCGTACAATGTCCCTGAAAAACAGATTAGCTATATGCGACGCATCGTCGCTCTTGTGGCATGCAATAAAATGTGACATTTTAGAGAATCTATCCACTACAACAAATATAGAATCATGTCCTCTTTTTGTTCTTGGTAAGCCTAGCACAAAATCCATACTAATATCCTCCCATGGAGTAGTAGGTGCAGGAAGAGGAGTATACAAACCATGAGGCTTTAATTTTGATTTAGCCTTGTTGCAAGTGATGCAACGCCTCACAAACCTGTCCACATCTCTCCTCATGCGTGGCCAATAGAAGTGATTAGCCAACATGAGCAATGTCTTCTCACGCCCAAAGTATCCCATTAATCCACCACTATGTGATTCCTGCAATAATAACAAACGCACGGACGACTCGGGCACACAAAATTTGTTAGCTCTAAACAAATATCCATCATGTATATGAAATTTATCCCATGCTTTCACAGTAGAACATTTAGCATATGGAACCGAAAAATCATGATCTTGAGCATACAAATCACGCAAACTCTCCAAACCAGGAACTTGCACATCTAATTGTGTCAATAACATGCTTTTCCTAGAGAGAGCATCAGCAACTACATTATCTTTGCCTTTCTTGTACTTAATTATGTAGGGAAAAGATTCAATGAATTCAACCCACTTAGCATGACGTTTATTAAGACTAGATTGGCTCTTCAAAAATTTCAAAGCTTCATGATCAGAATGTATGATAAATTCTTTTGGCCACAAATAATGTTTCCAAACCTCAAGAACTCTAACGAGTGCATACAATTATTTATCATAAACAGAATAATTCAATTGGGCTCCATTCAATTTTCAGAAAAATAAGCCACGGGTTTGTTCTCTTGCATTAACACACCTCCTATTCCAATACCACTAGCATCACACTCAATTTCGAATTGCTTATGGAAATCAGGAAGTATCAACAATGGGGCTGAAATCAAACGTTTTTTAATCTCATCAAAAGCAATATCTTGTGTCACACCCCATTCAAATAGAACACCTTTCTTAGTAAGATCATTCAAAGGTGCAGCAAGAGTACTAAAATCTTTCACAAATCTTCTATAAAAACCAGCTAACCCAAGAAAACTTCTTACTTGACTAACATTCATGGGAATAGGCCAATTTTTAATAGCTTCAATTTTAGATTCATCTACTTCAATTCCATGCTTAGAAACAACATATCCCAGAAATATGACCTTATCTTTGCAAAAAGTGCACTTAGCAAGATTACCATAGAGTTTGTTGTCACGTAACACATGCAAAACTTGTCGAATATGATCAACATGCTCAATATCATTGCGGCTGTAAATTAGTATGTCATCAAAATACACAACCACAAATTTGCCAATAAAATTTCGCAAAACATGGTTCATTAATCTCATGAAAGTACTAGGTGCATTAGTTAAACCAAAAGGCATTACTAACCACTCATATAAACCAAATTTTGTTTTGAACGCTGTTTTCCACTCATCCCCCTCTTTCATCCTAATTTGATGATAACCACTACGCAAATCAATTTTAGAGAAAACAGCAGCACCACTTAATTCATCTAACATGTCTTCCAATCGTGGAATGGGATGACGATAACGAATAGTGATGTTGTTAATTGCTCTACAATCTACGCACATGCGCCAAGTACCATCTTTCTTAGGAACTAAAATAACAGGAACAGCACAAGGGCTCAAGCTAATGCGAATATAACCTTTGTCAAGAAGCTCTTGCACTTCTTTCTGAATCTCTTTTGTCTCTTGGGGATTTGTCCTGTAGGGAGCTCGGTTGGGCAATGTTGCTGCAGGTATCAAATCAATTTGATGCTCTATCCCTCGCAATGGTGGCAAACCAGGAGGTACGTCATCCGGAAACACATCATCAAATTCCTGCAACACAGTAGAAACACCAATAGAGAGTGGGGTCATGTCATTAGAAACCAAAATTTCTCCCTTGTGCATAAGCATGATAGGAAGCAAACTAGGATCCTCACTAAATTCTTTCAAGTCCTCTTTGGTAGCTAACATGCATAATAGGCTCACTCCCTCACAATTATTTTTACCACTCGGTTTGGTGTTGCTAGGTTCACTCACAGAAATATTATTCTCTCGTCTATCTACTTTCTCACTCTCTTTTTCAAGATTTACTTCTGTTTTTTGACGAGACTCATTTACAATTTGTTGTGGTGTCATAGGCCTCAACATTATGTCCTTCCCATGCCAATTGAGCTGATATGTATTTGCTCTTCCATGATGTATAACATTCCTGTCAAATTGCCATGGTCTTCCCAACAACATGTGGCAAACAGTCATAGGCACCACATCACACTCAATGGTATCTTTGTATGGTCCAATCTGAAATTCCACTTTCACCATATGGCTCACCTTCATCTCTCCCTTGTCACTTAACCATTGGATATAATAAGGATGAGGATGTGGAATATACTTCAATTTCAGTTTTGCACATAAATCTCTACTTGCCAAATTTCTGCAACTCCCTCCATCAATAATAACCTTGCAAGCCATTTGAGGACCAACAACAGCTTTGGTTTGAAATAAATTGCATCTTTGATTTTCAGGACTGGGAGTAACACTCAAAGTTTGTGTGCAAACAATAGTAGGATAATGTGTAGCATATGCATCAATAGGACCATCATCATCATCACACACATCATCATCATTAGGATCAGCATCATCACCTGTTTCATATTCATTGTCCTCATTAATAAGCATAACTTTCTTGTTTGGACAATCTCTCTTGAAATGGCCTTTTCCTCCACAAGTATGGCAATTCATATCTCTATTTCGGGCTGTAGATGCATTAGAATTGCTGGAACTTGCTGCTGGTTGCGGTGACTTCTTTGTATTTGAAGCATTGGAATCAGCCTTGCTAGGTGGTGTACCACGCATAGAGGAGTTTTGGGCTGATGGTGTTGATGTAGAAGGGGCAGAAAACCGACTCCTAGATGTATTTCAAGCTGCAAATTTAGACTCCTCTAGCAATTGTGATTCAGCCTCTCTGGCATGATGCAACAATTCATTCATATCATGATAATTGTAATGTCTCACAACACCTCTGATTTTATATTGCAAACCTGAGAGGAAACGCTGCATAGTTTGTTCTGGCTCCTCTCTCACACGTGCACGTTGTAAGATCAACTCCATCTCTTTAAAGTACTCATCCACTGTCATCGTGCCTTGCCTCAAATTTTGCAACTTGTCATACAGTGATCGAACATAATTAGGTGGTACAAATCTGTCCCTCATGACTTGCTTCATGGTCCTCCAAGTAATGATTTCTGGAACACCATCGTGTGCTCGTTGTCTCACAATATTGTCCCACCACTGTAGTGCATAACCCTCAAACTCAGAAGAGGCAAGTTTAATTTTCTTATCCTCAGTATAGTTATGCAAGCGCCACAACTTCTCAATTTTAAGTTCCCACCGGAGATACTCTTCAACATCATTAGTATCAAAACTGAATTGTGGAATAGAAAATTTGATTCTGCCCAAACCATCATCCTCTCGATGATTTTCAGGAGCATTAGCAAGAGGTACACGCCTTGCTTGATGCATATGACCCCCACGGCCATGAATTGGTGCAAAGCCTCTCCCCGGGCCAATTTGATAATTGGCATCTTCATGCGCCTCATGACCAGCATTATGCACACTATCATCATCCCCGGGATTGGGGAGCCTTTGATTCACCAAAGTTGTCAAATCAGCCAGTTGTTGTGTCACGGTTGTCACCGCCATTTGCAAAGTATTGAGTTGAGTTTGTTGGGCTTCGGATGATGTAACCAACCAGACCACCAATGGAAATATCAACATGCTGTAGTTCCTCAGTAAGCTGTCCACTAAAGTCCTCAAGTTTGGTTGTCAACTCTCCATTAACCGTGTCAAGCTTCTGTGTTAAAGAATCCCGCAATGCCTCATATTCAGCCCACTTCACCACTTCATCAGCACCCTTCTTTTGCTGCACAAGAGCATCACTAGAATCATCCATGATTAATAGGTTAGTGAAAAAGTAAACAAATATATGTGGTGTTCTCTCTCAACTCACTCAAAAGCAGCAAAGACAGGTGTATCTCACCGTTCCAAAGTGAATAGAAAGACTTACTCACCAAGTAGCAGGACTAATGTGACTTGATGTGAAAGAGAGAATATCAAGGTGTACAACCAGCCCAAAGACAAACAGGGTATTTGGTGGAGCTTGGTGGGGATACCTAACAACACCAACGTACACAACCTATTTGCTGTTTGTGATGATACAAAAAAAAAAAAACACACCTAGGAAAACTCACACAAAGGATGGAGACAAATGTGGCAATGCAAATATATGGATGGAAATTTTGCAATGCACTCGAAAGACACTAGCAATTGCTCAATGTAAAGCAGGCACAAGATTGCTCAAATTAGTAGTGCAAAAGTAGTGTAAAACAGCTCCAAAAACTGCAGTAGCTATGATCAACTTACAGGCCTCTTCTTTCTCCTTTTTTTTTTTTTGATACTCTCTTTGATGTTTCCACTCTTTTGGATATAGCAATATTCTCTCTCGGCCACAATATGTCGCACCGCGGAGCAAAATTTTTTCACAGAAACACAAAACCGGGCAACCAATCTAGTGAGCAGCCTGCGAGCAAATAAAAGAGCTAGTCTTATGGGTAAGCTCCTAATTGTATGTGTGGAAAGGCTGTGGCTAAGTCTCACAAGGATCAGATTTGAAACCCTAAAGAAAATTGCAAAGGAAAACTGAAAAAAACACTAAACGCTGCACGTTTTTGTGTCGCGGCAGGAAAACGGATTGATTCCGAGCCGGCGCGGCAGGAAGTGATCGCGGCAGGGAAAAACTGCCGATTTTGTGCCGTGGCAGGCAGAGGAAACCGAGACCGAGTAGATGTAGGATAGCGCGGCGGAGTGTTGCGCAATTTGGTGTCGGGCACGGTAGGATTTCGAGCTCAACTCGGATTGCAACCTTGAGATCAACTCGGTACTGATTTTTTTGTGGGATTTTCGGTATAGACTCAACTCGAAAAAAAACAGAAACTCGAGCAACTAAGAACCCTAACCCTGAACACGAAACTAAAAACAAAAAAAAAAGGAACACAAAGACCAACACAAACAGCAACTAGGAGATGCAAATTGGGCTGATCTATGGCTATGGCAATATCTAGAACTAATATTTTTGTAGGCTTTTTCTGGATAGGAATAAAATCACTCAAACTAAAGGGATGAAACGATCTCACCGAGTAAACCTGTGAATCTGATACCAAGATGATAAGGGTTGGCCCAATCTTCTCAGTGAGATGATGATGTAGAGGATGGATTGATGAATCGATAACTCGTGTGATACTGATGAACTCTCCCGGCTGATCCCTATTGCCAATGCAACAGATTGCAACCCCAAGGATATTCTCAACTCCACACGCTTGCACAAGTAGCCACCGACTACAAGTGGTCCTGTACCTCCTTATTCCCAATGGAACAGCAGATAACACGCAGAATTTGCAAGCAGTAACAATACTTCAAGATGAATGCTTAGCAGTTCAATCTAGAAATCTAGGGTTTTAGTTTATCGTAGTCTAACCCTCCAATGCGCAGCAAGGGAGTATATAAAGGGGAAGGGGTGCGGCCCAAGGGCTGGGGCGCACCATGACTAGCCTGACTCGGGTTGGGGTGCAACCCAAACTGATACAAACCGACCCAATTGGGTTCGGCCTAAAAGGAACACGCAGGTCCAAGTCCTACCCCTAGTAGGACTCCTCTCTTGGCACAGCAACAAAGTGTGGTGCGCCTCCAACTTGTCTCTCCACTTGTGCTCCTGCCTCCCTCTCCTCCCTCAAGCACTTGTTGTGTTTGTTCTGGATTTTATTCTCCATGGAATTCTGCTTGTTCTTCATGTGATCATCCATGTCCTCCACGCCTTGCTGCTCCCCTCCTCCATGAACGCTTGTGTTATCAATAATCCTGATCATACATAAATGCATAGATTTAGGTAGTATAAAATTCTCAGAATCAGAAACACCATATTCTAATAGGAGTGAGTTCACCTGCTGTTCTAATAACTTGGTTCTTGATCTTGTCATTGGTCCAATCCTCAATTCATTTGGTTTGTCTTGAACAGCAACATCTTCAATTGGAGAAAGTGTATAAGAGCTAGGGATGTCCTCATCACTTCCTAAGTCGGTTTTCCCGTCAATACGGACTCTAAAAACAGCCTATGAAAAGGTATCTCGAAAATACATGGGCCTGGCTCAAAAATAGAGGTGACGCAGCACCATATAAAGCTATGGACGAAAATATGAAGTGTGATCTTTGAATATTTCGTCCATGACTTCATGTTCCCTTATAGTGGCTTCACAACCCTCGAATCTCCATGTGTGGCGTCATCTTCAACCCTCGTATGCTTGCTGCAATCTCCATGGACGATCATGCTCCAATACTTGTCCATCAATTCCTCGCTAGGTCCATTATTCCTAAGTGTAACAAACACATCGCTTTTAGGCAGTAGCATATTTTCATGTTAATTTGGAATAGTTTCAAGAAACGAAAGTACCTGATAATTTAGTTGATGTGCACGAGCTCGAGTAATAGGTCCTTGTATTTGTGCAGTGATAGGACTAGTGGTTGTAACTGTAGTTGGGATGTCCTCATCAGCCGATTCAAAAAAAAAATCAAAAACAAATTTCGCACGCTTTTCAGAGCACTTCAAAAAAAATTCAAGCCTATCCTCGTTTTTTAATCCGGGGATTCTTTTGAGACAGGTGCCATTATAGTGACATTTTCGTGATTTCTGAGGTTCTCAGCGCGTCGCACGTTTTACAGAGCAAAAAAAACTGCTCTCGTGCTTTGTGCTGTGGGTACCTCTTCCTCTCATACCTATTAGTTTTCTGCGATCTTCACTTACATCTAGTTGTTGCGAGCTTTACTCGAGTTGCTTGTTGTGCCGCGTCGTGACTTCGTTGGTGTTTCGGCTCGCGTCTCTAGTACGGTCTAGCCTAGGAACAGCACGGTACCGTCGTTGAGTGTTGTTTCAACTTGCAGTCCTGTTTTGATTATTGCTATACCATATATAAAGCCGTCCTAAAGCTCCAAAGATTTCTCCTACGTGCTTTGTACCTCGTCTGGTGATCGCTTTGTCCAATCTTCGGAGTGCTGATCTTTGTGGTCGCCGTGACGCCCTCCTGCTTGGTAAGGAATTTGTAAGAGCCTTGTATTTTGCCTCACGGATTGCGTGTCTCCCACCACTTCCTAGTAGTTCCTAGGAACATATTCTTCTCTTTGTTTCTTGTTTTCTACTAATCATGTTAGGGGACGAGAAGACAGAGATGACCAACAAGGAGCTGCAGGAGCACTTTGAGAAGATGGTTATGGACCATGCTTTGGACACTGAGGAACGAATTCATGGTGCTATGGACAAGATTGATGGTTTGGAGGGTACCGTCAATGCCAAGTTCGACGACGTCAACACCACCTTGGCTGAATTGTCCAGCAAGTTTGATCGCTTGTTGGGACAGTTGCAGCCACCCCGCATACCGCCTCCCGTGGTGCAAGGCGCCGCAGTTCCACGGGCAGGTCGTGTACCTCTCCAGGACCCTCAAGCTTCGGCAGCATCTGCTGCTGGCCATGTCGTCAATCCCCGTCGAGCACAGTGACGGATACGCAGCGGACGCCGACTATCCACCGGGTCGTCCACATGTACATCCACGCAACCTTGCACACCGGCAGCAAGCGCAGGTACGCGAAGATGAACATGTTGCTAAACTAAAATTAGTTATTCCACCATTGGAGGGTAGATATAATCCTGATGCTTATCCTACATGGGAACTAGAAGTGGAACAACATTTTGCATGTTTACAGTATCCCGAGGATAGACGTGTTTGTGCTGCCACGTGTGAATTTACTGGTTTTGCTTCTGTTTGGTGGTCTGAACATTGCCGTCTTTATCATGATAATATCCCTACTACTTGGGCTGCTTTAAAAGATGCTATGCGTACTCGTTTTGTACCTCCTTATTATCAGCGTGAAATGTTACAAAAACTCACCCGTTTACAACAAGGTAAAAAAGCTGTAGAAGAGTATTATCAAGAACTACAAACTGGTTTAATTCTTTGTGGTATTATTGAGGATAATGAAGCTATGTTTGCTCGCTTTTTGGGTGGGTTGAATAGGGAGATTCAAACAATTCTTGAATATAAGGAGTACAATACTATCACCCGTTTGTTTCATCTTGCTTGCAAAGCTGAACGTGAAGTGCAGGATCGTCAACCGCGGACAAGGCCTAATTTTTCTGCAGGTCATACGTCTTCATGGACGCCACGCCAACCGGATGTCAGCTCCCGTGGTTCTGCACCTCCTCCTTCGACCAACAAGTCTGGCATGCCACCATCACGCACACCGACACCGAGTCCGCCATCAACATCTAATGGTCCAGCTCGAAGTTCGGTGTCCACGGGAAGAACAAGGGATGTGCAATGCCGCCGTTGTTGGGGTTATGGTCACATCGAGAGAGAGTGCAAGACACAACATGTGATGATCGTGCGTGAAGATGGAGAGTATGATTCTGCAAGCGATTATGATGAAGAGACTCTCGCGCTTATTTCTGCACAACAAGAGGATAATGAAGATTCTGAGCAGGACATAGATGTCATGGGTGCTGAGGATGCTGATAATTATAGGAGCTTGGTTGCACATCGCGCTTTGAGTGTGCAGCTAAGCCAAGAACAAAATCAGCGCCACAACTTGTTTCACACGCGTGGAGTTGTGAAAGACCGTGCTATTCGAGTCATCATCGATGGTGGAAGCTGCAATAATTTAGCAAGCATTGAGATAGTGGAGAAGCTTTCTCTACCTACAAGCTAGCACCCCCACCCATACCACATTCAATGCTTCGACAACACGGGTAGATTAAAGGTAACACGAACTACATGTGTGCATTTTAATATTGGGACATATTCTGATTTTGTTGATTGTGATGTTGTGCCCATGCAAGCTTGTTCGTTGTTACTTGGTAGACCATGGCAATATGATAAAGAATCTGTGCATAATGGTAGAACTAATCATTACACTCTTATGCATGATGGAAAGAAAATTGGTCTTAAACCTATGACTCCTGAACATATTTTGAAAGATGATCTTGCTAGAGCTAGTAGAGCAAAAAATCAGGAGAAACAAAAGAGTGAAAACCAGATTGTTACTAATGAAGTGATGCCACATAAGAATACTACTAAATCTGGTTCCAAATTACCTAATGAAATTTGTTTGAAGCATCCAACTTTACTTGCTACCAAATCTGATATTTCTGACTTGGATGTGAATACTTCTGTTTGTTATGCAATCATATGCAAAGAAGTCATGTTTTCTTTTGAGGATATGCCTTCTTCTTTGCCACCCGCTGTTGCTAACATTTTGCAGGAGTATGCAGACGTTTTTCCCAAGGAGATGCCACCGGGGCTGCCACCCATTCGAGGAATAGAGCACCAAATTGATCTCATACCGGGTGCTTCGCTTCCTAACCGTGCAGCCTACCATACCAACCCCGAGGAGACGAAAGAGATTGAGCGGCAAATTCAGGAACTACTCGATAAATGTTATGTTCGTGAATCTCTTAGTCCATGTGTTGTTCCTATTATTTTGGTACCTAAGAAAGATGGTTCTTCTCGCCTGTCTACTGATTGTAGGGCTATTAATAATATTACAATTCGTTATAGACACCCTATACCATGTTTGGATGATATGCTTGATGAATTGAGTGGCTCTACCATGTTCTCGAAAGTTGATTTACATAGTGGTTACCACCAAATTCGTATGAAATTAGGAGATGAATGGAAAACAACATTCAAAACAAAATTTGGCATCTATGAGTGGTTAGTGATGCCATTTGGTTTAACTAATGCTCCTAGTACATTCATGAGATTAATGCATGACGTTTTGCGTGCTTTCATTGGACGTTTTGTGGTGGTCTACTTTGATGATATATTGATTTACAGCAAATCATTAGAGGATCATGTGGCTCATTTGCGTGCTGTGTTTGATGCTTTGTGTGCTGCACGTTTGTTTGGTAACCTTGAGAAGTGCTGATGAGGACATCCCTAGTCCTTTACCATTTTCTTCTATCGATGAGGTTGTTGCTCAAGACAAGCCCAATGAAGTGAGGATTGGACCGATGACAAGAGCCCGTGCCAAGTTACTTGGACAACAGGTGAACTCATTGTTAATCGAATATGATGTTTGTGATAATGAGAATTTTATACTACCTAAGTCTATGCACTTGTGTATGATTAGGGTTGTTGATAACACAAACATTGGAGGAGGAGCAAGAAGAATCGGAGTACGACGTCACCTATGGCGCGAGGGAGGAGCGGGAGGAATGCGCAAAGAAGGATGACGAAGAGATTCCAGACAGCCCGGCTGATGTAGCCCCACATGTGAAGATGAACAAGAGAAAGATCCAAGAAGATGGTCAAGAAGAAGAGGAGGAACAAGGCGAAGCCAGGCTGGCCGGCCTCCAGGCCGGAGCCCATCCAGAGACAGCCGGCCTCCCAGCCGCCATAGGCCGGGACCCAGGCCGGCCACCCCCCAGAAGCCGTTGGCCTCCCAGCCGGCCCAGGCCGGCCACCCACCTGAGCCGGCCGGCCTCCCAGCCGGCCTAGGCCAGCCACCAAGCCCATACCCCGGACTGCACGCCAGATTTCGACCGAACCGACTTTTGGGTCGGTTTGTACCCGTTTGAGTCCGAACCAAATTAGGTTTTTGTGTTAGGTCGGTTGGCCCCCTATATAAAGCTAGGGCCGGCTGCTAGAGAGAGGTTAGACCACGTTTTTGCTTAAACCCTAGATTGGATTGCTAAAGCATTCATCTATACTAGAATTCCTCTTTACTTTGATCGGGAATTCATGCCTCCACTTTGTTTCGATCTGGAGGTTATTGCTACCAAAGTTTGAGTGTGATCTGTTGTTCCATTGGGAATTAGTAGATTGCAGAAACCGCTTCGTGGTCGGCAGCTACGTTGCATCGGTGTGAGGGGTCACGAATATCCATTGGGTTGAAAAGCTGTTGCATTGGCAACAGGGGAGCAGCCGGAGAGTTCGTCGCAATCTCGCAAGTTACCTACATCATCATCCATCTACCACCGCTCACTAAGAAGATCGGGCCACCCCTTATCATCTTGGTATCAGATTTCCAGAGTTTACTCGGTGAGCATCCACAAATCCCCGTAGATTTACTGTTTTTTCGCCATAGCCTTAGATTACATCTTTAACTCAGGTTCTAGTTGTTGGTCGTTTTCCTTTTGCGTATCTTGTATCGTTGCCGAGTTCGAATTGAAAACGGAATCCTGCCGTGCGTCCTGCCGCGGCACGGTTTCGGTCGATTTTCTCTGCCGCGACACCGATTTTCACAGTTTTAGTAAAACGGCCATAACTTTTGCATACGAACTCCGTTTTCGACGTTCGACCACTCAAATCGTTCGTATCAAAAAGTTCTATCCAACCAAACTCACATCGCCTGTTTACATCCTTTCGGCGGTCTTGGAATCCCCAAATTCGTCCGGGAACATCGAGTATTTGGCCTTTGAAGTTTCAGTTTCGGCAAAAACCGAAATTTTTTTGGTGAAAAAAATAGACATAGCCTTTCTACAGCCCGTGATAGGAGCTTAACCATATAAGACTAGCTACGTTTTGTCCTCACAGGCTGCTCGTGAACATGTGACTTGTTGCTTTTCAAGTTGTTGGTCATAAATAGTAAAAAAAAAGGAGATAGTATTAAAAAAAAGAAGAGAGATAAAAGTGCGAGTTTTCTGTATATTTTTGGTGACACTGTTAGTCCGGAGCAATCGTGTGCCTGTTAATCTGAGCTACTTGCTAGTGTCTTTCTAGTGCTTTGTGACATCCTTTGTTCATAGTTGCATTGCCAAGTTTATCTCCACCGTGTGAGTTTCCTTTGTGTTATACGATCAGCACTAGGGTCTGCCTTTTAGTGTAGTTAGGTACCCCTACCAAGCTCCACAAATATACCCTGGTTTTGTTGTGTAACACTTTGAGACCCATAATATTCGCTTCACCCCATCCGTGCACGTTCTGTCCATACAAGTGGTAAGCTATACTATTCACTTTGGAATGGTAAGATACACAATTTCTTTTGGTTTGAGTGAGTTGAGAGTTTTCCACATACATATTTCTATATACCCTTGTGTGCACTAATCATGTTTTCAGGAGATGAGGATGATGGTGTTGTCAGGCAAAAGAAGGACGGCAACGCTCCTGTGTGTTGGGCCGCATATGAAGCTCTACGAGATCACCTGACACGTCAGTTCAGCACTCAATGTGACAGGCTACAAGCAGATTTGACTGCTATGGATATTAAGGTTGACAATGTGCTACAAACGGCAACTGAGTCCGCAGCTGCCTTGGCAGTGATTCAGAATTCTATTGGTGCATTGAACCGTGCCGTGCGAGTGTTGACGAAGCGAAATGAGCAACCTGTTGATGATGCAAGTGTCCATGGTGATCACGGTGTTGATTTTGATGGAGAGGAGGATGATGAGCAAGCTGCTGCTCGTCGTGAGAGGTTGCAACGGCAACAACAACCACAACCACATGCTAATGGTGGACGTGGAGGTGGCCGAGGTGGTGCTGTACCTCCTGGTCGTGGATTTGCGCCTCTTGGTGCGCGCCGTATGCTTGGCGACAATTTTGGTCATGCAGCCAACCGTGACGATGATAGCGTTGGTAAGCCCAAATTCAGTATTCCCAAGTTTGAAGGTTCCGTTGATGTGGAAGAATATATTAACTTGGAGTTAAAGATGGAGCAACTTTGGCGTTTGCATGACTACAATGAAGATAGAAAGATCAAACTTGCATCTTCTGAGTTCGATGGTTATGCTTTGCTATGGTGGGACGGTCTTGTGAGTGCTAGGCGTGAAGAAAATGATGTACGTATTTTATCTTGGCGAGAGATGAAGGTGGAGATGCGTCATCATTTTGTTCCTCGTAATTACATCCGTTCTTTGTATGATAAATTGCAGAATTTGAAGCAAGGTACCAAGTCTGTTGATGAGTACTATAAGGAGATGGAGTTGATCATGCAGCGTGCTAAGGTGCGAGAAGAACCTGAACAAACTATGCAGCGTTTCCTTTCAGGTTTGAGCTTTAACATCAAGAGAATTGTGCGTCATCATCAATATGGCGATATACAAGATTTGTTGCATCAAGCACGTGAGGCTGAGTTACAGTTGGCCGATGCTGCCAAATACACTCCTCGTTCTTCTTATGGGCGAGGTGGTTCTTCATCACGAACGACACCTTGTGCGGTGCCGTCTAGTCCTCCTCCTAGTTTTCGTGGTGTTGCTCCTTCAAAGTCAGTCTCGGTTTCCCGTAATGCCAAGCAATCACCACAATCTGCTGCAAGTGCTACTGGCTCTTCCAATTCTACAGCTCGTACACGTGATATGAATTGTCATACGTGTGAAGGCAAGGGTCACTTCAAGCGTGAGTGTCCAAACAAGAAGGTCATGTTGATCAATGAGGAGACCGGTGAGTATGAGAGTGGTGATGAGATTGACCATAATGCTGAGTTTGAGGAGGACAATGAAGATGAGTTGTATTATGCGGATGCCGAGTGTTTACCATCTATTGTGTGCATGCCCAAGCTGCTGAGTGTGGCCCCTAGTTCTTCGGAGCAGCGATGCAATTTGTTTCAAACAAGGGCTGCAATTGGCAATGGACGTTCTTGCAAGGTGATCATTGATGGTGGCAGCTGCCGCAATTTAGCTAGCAAAGAGCTCTGTCAAAAGCTGAATCTGAAATACTTGCCACATCCCCATCCATATTAATTTCATTCAGTGCCTAAGTGAAAGTGGGGAGATGAAGATTAATCACATGGTACAAGTTGAGTTTCAGACTGGGCCTTACAAGGATGTCGTGGAGTTTGATGTGGTTCCAATGACCGTTTGTCACTTGTTGTTAGGACGTCTTTGGCAGTTTGATAGAGATGTGCGCCACAATGGGAGAGCAAATACCTACACTACCACAGAACAGGCTATCAGTGGCGCATGGTTTTGCAATTCTGTGGCGCATCTGTGGGCTAGCCTGGTGCGCCACAGAATTCTCGCCACAAAAATATTTTCTGTGGCGCACCAAGGATATGCGCCATAGAAATCTCAACTTTCTGTGGCGCATCCCTGTCTGTGCGCCACAGAAATAGGTCGCCAGGACCCTATGGAGAGTCTTTCTGTGGCGCACTGCCCTTGGTGCGCCACAGAAAGTGGTGCGCCACAAAAACTAAAAAAGGTGCGCCACAGAAGTATTAACCAGAAAAACTGTATTTTTTTATTTTACTGTATAAATACACGTATATACAGTATTTATACAGGTTTATACAGAAAATACAGGTATATAAACAGACAATGATATTAATCAATATGTCATCACACATATATATTACTTAATTAGTGGCCCGATCGAGATACATATATATATACACATAGTCACAAAAGTGCCGAATGTAAACACAATTAGCTAGTCATGTATATACAACCAAAAGTTCAACATTTCACACTACACATTACAAATCAAGTGTTCGCCGCCTAACTATGATCCGGGAGCATGCATAATCATGGAGTCCTCTACTTTCGCGGCTCCGACAACGGTAGAAAGCCTTGTTTCGTCCTCCACTCCCTGGTGTCATACTGTGCCTCTAGTCGTTCTTCGATACTCCTCTGAGACAACACTGAAGATAAATTGGGATATATATAGGTTAGTGATATAAAATAGAGTATAATTTATTCATCTAAGTAGAGAGGCAAGACAATCATATGGCTATCCTATTTGGGTTTCATAGCATAGCATATATATAATAGATAACCCTACGCATGCACTTCTATATATAATACCTCTGTGGTGGTGGTAGGCCCCTGATCTGTGAAGGACATCTTCGAGGATGATCGTTGTCAACTGCAGCTGGATGCGATGGAAGTCTGCTCTGTAATCAGCATCGGTGAGAGCATCCTCTGATTTGGTGTATTCTGCGAGACCCGATGGAAACTTCGTTTTCTCGCAATCCCGGACAATTCCTTTAAGGTGATGGAGGGCGTAATAGGCCTCCTTCACGCTGCCATCCAGTTGCTTGATGCAATGGAATCCGCTCCCATGCTGAAACTTGTGTGTGTTTTCATCCGTGAAAAATTCCGACTTGTTATGGAATGGGCCGCCCTTTTGGGCATAGGCCTCGAGAGCGTCATCCAGAACACCCTTTATTCTGGTGTATCGTCTCGGCGTGGATTTATTCCCCGAGTCCAAATAAGTGGCAATGGACCACCTCGGGGCTACGGAGATGAGTGCGCAGTACTTGTCCCTGCTCAACACAATTGAAACGGAATGTTGGACAAAGGATCAGCGATGGAAGAAATGTACAAGAAGGCATAAGATACGACGGTGGCGAGCGGATGTGTACTTACTCGAAAAAGAAAGGCAGAAGAAGGGTGCTCTTCCTCTTGTTGGCCAGCATGACCCTTACGAGGTACTCCTTGGCCGTTTCCCTTGTCTTTGACCCTTCCTCCAGATGGCTGTCGCGCATGTAGTAAGGATCCACTATCGCGATGTACGGGGTCGCATCTCTCCTGATCTTCATCGCCATATCGAGCGCATATAGACGGACCATGTTATAGTCCAGCCGTTGAGTGTGAAAGAGTTTGAAGATGTCCTCGTACGCGATGAAGAACACATCCGCAGGGTCTTCCTGGACGAAGTCCACCAGCTCCTTTGGCACGTGGACCGCGAACGCCGGGTAACTCGGATGCTTTTCTTTAAGAAGCTGCTCCTCCAGATACAAGATACTTTGCTGCAAAGCAACCATGGGTCCTTCTGCGAGGCGGAGCAAGTCCCCAGACAAGATAGGTTCACCAGCTACATGAACTCGGGGGAAGCCATCCGCACGGGGTGGAATCGTGTCTTCAAGACCCCGGATCTTAGGAGCTGGCTGGCTCGCAGAGGTGGAATCGTGTCTTCAAGACCTCGGATCTTGTTCTTCTTCTCTGGGGATTGTGGGGGTGCAGTGAACCCCGCTTTAACAGTTTACATCAGAGTGTTAGGGCTGAAAACGTTACCCGGGGGAGCTTGATGATCGCCGGCATCCGGAGGCGTGAAGGCCAGGCGTTGTGTGCATGAAGTGGGATGAGCAGCTTGACCGCGGTGGTCGCGGAAGGGTTCTTCATCCACATGAGGCATGTACATATCATCCTTGCAGGCGCCAGTGTTGATGTAGTCATCGAGGTTGACATCATTGTCCTCATCCTCGTTGCCACCAAGTTCAGGTGCAACGGCTTTGTCCTAAACATAAACGATAGCACATCCGTTAGTTGGGAAAGTCGGAAAGTCGGGCAATTCGGAAAGTCAGAACTAACCGGTGAAGACGTTCCCAACCACTGTTTGTGGCGGTTGGTGGCGGCGACGATCGGTGGTAGCTTCCGGCCGGTGGTGGCTGCGACCGGCGGTAGCTTCCGGCCGGTGGTGGCGGCGACGGCGGCGACCGACGGTAGCTTCCGGCCGGTGGGGGCGGCGACCGGCGGTTCCTTCTGGGTGGTGGCGACGGCTACTTGTGGCGCCGGTTCCTCCGCAATAGTTTTTTGCGGCCGCCTCGACGGGGGCCGAACGAGCGGGAGCCGAGGCCTCGAGGTGGCGCCGCCGGTGCGACCGACCCCATGAATAACATCCCCAAGACGAATCTGGGTCTTCGGCCATTCCATCATCCACTTTCCGCATTCGCCAAGCTTCATGTGTTTCTCAGCTCCCGGAGGTTGCGTGGGGGGGTCGATGTCACGGAACTCAGGAAGTACCTCCGTGACATTGACTTTCATCACGGCCTCACTCATTCGAGTGTTGTGTATATCGCGGGTCAGAGGTTGTACTATCTTGGCCAACGCGACTTCCTTCAACTCTCCGCCGGCCCCCACCCTATGCAGGAGTATGCAAGGCGTGTCCTGGGAGTCAACACATGTTGGGCACCATGCATGCATGAGATATGGCAGTCATCAAAGGCATATGTAGTCATAAAAGATGTCGCGGACTAACTAATTAGTTACCTTGTCGATGGCGTTGAGCTCGGCTAATGTCGAGACAAGGGCGCCGGTGCCGGCGGCCGGCCTATCATTGTCCGGGCGCTCGTGCGCATTGTCATTATTCTCCTGCCGGGGGGCACCGGTGGGGTCACCAGGACCGGCGACACGACAGGGGGCAGCAGGACCGGCGACACGTTATTGCTGGAGGTGCTGCCGTCGAAGCTGGGCAAGTGTATCGGCCCCTGTTGACCTCTCGCTTGCCAAGCAGCTAATCCCTCATACAATCCAGGGGGTAAGAAAGTCCGGAGCCTCTCCTCCAGCTTCTCGGCCACTAGCTTGTCCACCATGCTGGAGTCCACCTTTTCTTTCTCTAGTGTCTCCAGCTTCTTCCTTAGCTCGAGAACCTCGGCTTTATCTTTAGCCGGCTTCCTCCTCTCCCTTTTCGTGTCGGTGTCCGTGCTGTAGTACTCGATGAACTTCATCGACGTACCAAAGCCGGTCACACGGCCTGCTGACGTCGGAGGCTTTGACTTGTCCCTCCCCTTGTAAACGTTCATCGCCCGGTTGAAAGTCGTGTCCCACGGGCCGGCTGCCTCCTGGGACGACGGGCCGGCCTCAGCCGCAGCCTTCAACTCAGCCTCCTGCGGACAAAGCAAATAAACGTGAACCCATGTATAGAAATCAACGAAAATGGACTTTGAGATATCCGCGGTAATTACGTTCCTTACCAGAACTTTCTCGAAATCCAGCACATCTTTGTAGTCGGTAACAAATTCCCCCGTCCCCGGCTTCAGATAGTAGCGGGACCGAACAAAGTTCCTAACTTGCTCGTCCGTGATTTTATGCCAAGGGTTCTCTTTCCCAAGTCTCGCAACCTCGGCATCCTCCTTCTCCCAAACAAGCTTTTTTCCTGCGTAACCGCCGCTTCCCAAATGGTGGTTGCCTAAGTTCATTGCCCGCATTTGCTTCCCCCACTCGGTCCATTTTTCAGCCTCCGGAGATGCCAAGGACAACTTCAATGCCTCGAACTCTTCTATGTCGATGTACGGCTCTTTGGCACTGATCTCTTCCAGCTAAGACCCTTTTCAATCTTCGCCTTCACCCGGCCTCTCCAGCTGGTCAAACAATTGTTCATCTTCGTGATGGCGAAGCTGTCCACCCTTTTGTTTCCATCGTCCGGGAAAATTTATTGTTCGTGAAGCCTCTTGAGGAGTTGTGTGCGCAAAGCCTCATTCTCCGCGCTCCTGAGGTCATACGTGTTGATCGACACGGTTTCCCGGAGGATGCACCCTAGTTGCATTCCGTACCCTTTGCGACGCCCCATGGCTCCTGGGGTTGGCCACTTTTGGAGACCTCAGTGAACGTGTCGGTGACGGTGCCGACCGCTTGCGGTGTCCGCTCCTTCCTCTGCTTCTTAAGCTTCTTAGCGGTCGTGTTACCACCACCGCCATCCGTGTGGTCGTCACCCCCGACATCCGTGTGGTCGCCGCCATCGGTGGTGGTGGTTGCGTCCCCATCTCCGTCGGTGTCCTCCGCATCCTCCATCTCCATCTCTGCTAATTGGAAGTCACCATCGCCGTCACGAGCCAGTTCGGCGGCCTCCCCATCCCCCATCTCCGGGTTCACGTCCCAGAACGACTTGTTCTTTTCTCGTGCTTCTTCTTCGACGCTCATGTGCTTAGAAGGGCCGGGCGCGTCGGCCGACATGTTTGCACTTCATTAAAAAGAGGCAAAAGTTAGTACAACAAAATATAAGAAAAACATCACTTAATTTAGTACTAAGATACCCCGGCCCATGCATTAGTCGCAATACCCCATATGTCCCTTTTTTTTAGCAAAGTCATGCCAAAATTCACGAAAAATTTTGGCATGACCTTTGCTAAAAAAGGGACATATGGAGTACCCGAATTTGCCGGAACGGAAGTTAATCGACGTTCCGGCAATCTCAAGGGCCTCACGGGGTACCTGCACAAGCATCTCTGAAATAGTATCAACATCTCGACGACACGATGGTCGGAGCACAAACAACAACGACACGATGGTCGTGGACACACATATATTCATCAACACATTTCTCACCACTTGTCGATGAGCTCCTCCGGTGGCGGCGGTGGCGGCGGGCTGCCTACATGATAAAACAGAATTTAGGTTAAATGTTATTAAGAGTTTAAAACAGATAAAACATAGCAACTTTGCCTACATGATTTTGTCTCCTATAGTGTTTAATTTGGACAAACAAATAATGCTTATGAATCTATAGGTTTAGCTCTTTCTAATGATATGAAATTTACAAATTTTGGTGGAGCATATTTCCCACAATTTGCATGCAAAGGGGGCTAATCTAAACTGTTTTCAGACTTAGCAGTTTTTCAGGTTTTTCAGAAAACAGATAAAACATAGCATTTTGGCTTACATGATTTAGTCTGTTATAGTTTTTAATTTGGACAAACAATTGATGCATATTAATCTATAGGTTTAGCTCTTTCTAATGATATGAAATTTACAAATTTTGGTGGATCATATTTCCCACAATTTGCATGCAAAGTGGGCTAATCTAAACTGTTTTCAGACTTGGCAGTTTTTCAGGTTTTTCAGAAAACAGATAAAACATAGCATTTTGGCTTACATGATTTAGTCTGTTATAGTTTTTAATTTGGACAAACAATTGATGCCTATTAATCTATAGGTTTAGCTCTTTCTAATGATATGAAATTTACAAATTTTGGTGGAGCATATTTCCCACAATTTGCATGCAAACGGGGCTAATCTAAACTGTTTTCAGACTTAGCATTTTTTTAATGTACATTGCATCAAGCATTGCATCAACCAATTAGTGTGCAGCCATGGCATCAAGCATTTCTAAAACACAATTGTATCAAGCATTGCATCAAGCATTTCTAAAACACAATTGTATCAAATTTGACATTTTACACAACACATGGCAAGTTCATTTAACCAAGTTCATTTACCTAGCTATATAGATCAGCCATTTCAATAAATGGCAAGTTCATTTACCTAGCTATATGGATAGTTCAAAATTGTAGGCACAAATGCAAGTTCATTTCAGTCACACTCTAGCTATATGACCTGCTAAGCAAAGTGGTTAACGATCCAAATCACTCTTTGCCCCTGTTCACACTTCACACGGCAGTAGATACTATAGGCCGGCCCTATTTATAGGGCACGGGATGGGTCGATGCAAGCAATGGGGCAATGGCCCCCGCCAGCACACAGTATCCCTGCCACAGATACACCATCGATGGATCACAAGAAAAATGCCCTAGAAAACCATGGAGTTCTCGGTTCTGCGGCGGATGCAAAGGGCGGCGGTCAAGAACAACACAGACGCGGAGGAAGGCGGCGGCCAGGGGAAGCTCTGCTCGGGACATTTCCACAAGCACCTAGAGTGCATAGGTCGGTGGAGAGGAGGGAGGAGGAGGAAGACGGCAGGGAGAGAGGAGGGAGGAGGGAGAAGAGATACCTGCGCGGGCGAGGAGAGAGCCGGGAGGAGGGACGGCGGCGTCGATCTAGGGCGCACGGGAAAGGTTGCCGGGCGCACGGGAGGTTGCCGCGCGGTGTGGGCGCAGCGCGGGCAGGGGCAGCCGGGGCGCAGGGGAGGTCGTCGGCGACGATGGTGGGTTGCGCGCAGGGTGGGCGGCGAGTTGGGGGCGGCGGCAGGGTGGTTCTCCGGCGAGGGCGACGAGAGCAGAGGGCGAGGTGCGCGCGGCAATCTCAGGACTTAGAAAAATTTGGGGATGAAAGGGGCAGAGCGGGGGCGGCCCCACCTGTAAGTGGTAGCCACATAATTCTGTGGCGCACCTACGGGGGGATGCGCCACAAAAATTTGTGATTCTGTGGCGCATCCTTTAGGAGGTGCGCCACAGAATTATCTGGCCTAACAGGGGGCGGCCCCACATGTAAGGTGAGGCCCGAGATTTCTGTGGCGCACCCGCGGATAGATGCGCTACAGAAAGTTAGGATTCTGTGGCGCATCCGCCAGCTGGTGCGCCACAGAAATATATGGGTCTGTAAAATAAAAGGTTTTACTGCTGTATCGTAACACATGCACACACACAGCCCAGTGGCTTCGCTCCTTCTCTTCCTTCCTGGAGACCAGAGTTCGAATACTCCTGGAGCATAAATCCCACATTTTTCTCCTTTTGCTTATTTTTTTCCTTTTGCTTTACAAATCCAATTAATACAAAGTATATGTCTATTTTTATCAGAAAAATGCAATGAATATTAATTTGTCATCCATGTTCATGTTTGCATCATGTAGTTTGTGGTTTAGTGGGTTTTTGTATAAAGCACCTAAACAATTATATATGGAATATGAAATCCCACATTTTTTTCCTTTTGCTTATTTTTTCCTTTTGCTTTACAAATCCAATTAATACAAAGTATATGTCTATTTTTATCAGAAAAATGCAATGAATATTAATTTGTCATCCAAAAAAGTGTCTTCTTCGTCTTGGTTCCGCGAGCTAGATTCTCTTCTTTCCCTTCTTCGCGGTTGAAAACTTTAGGCCGGTGACCTTGAGATTTCTTCGCGTGAACGGACAACCTTTGGTAGGTAGGGAGGTCTTCCTTCTTTGTGTACTAGTAGTAGGCATGTCGAAGAACTTGTCGAATTCCTCCTCGATCTTTGGCTCGTTGTCCAAGTCTTGCTCGGTGGCGCCTCCTTCCATTCCGATGATGCTCCTCTTGCCCCTCCTCACGACAACACGGCTAGGCTTTGACGGGTAGGTAATGAAAAAGCATTGCTCGACTTGGCTAGCGAGTACCCATGGCTCATTTTTCGCGGAGGCGTTCTTCGATTTGGCATCGGGTATTACCATGGTGGTGAAATACCGGCCTTCTTTGACGACGTCCTTGGCCCATCTTACACGGAACATTGGCACCAACTCTCCACAGTAGTTGAGCTCCCATATGTCCTCAATCCTTCCGAAGTATCTTTCCTTGACAGTAGCCTCCTCATCGCCGTAGGATAGCATAGTTACTCCTGAGTTTTGATATTCTGACTTGTTGTCCTTTTCCTCGGTGTAGAATCTGTAGCCGTTGATGTCGTACGCCTGATAGGTCTTTACGTTGTGCGATGGACCCAGTGATAAGGAGAATATGAGTCTTTCATCTTCCGTAGATGGTGCTTTCTTCTTTGCTAGCTCCAGTTGCTTTTGCTTGAACCAACGCGTGAAGGTAGAGTTGTGCGCTCTGGTTACGTCTCCCTTCTTCCTCGGTCGGCCCAGTTTGATGTAATGTTGCTCGAGTAAGCATTTGTGCTGTTCCACCCAAGTTTCGATCAACTGTAAGTGTTGTAGCGCGACCCGGTGAGCCCTGTCAAAGTCGTCCTTTTGACCCTGCATGCTGACAAAGGTTGTGCTGCTGCCCTCTCGGTGACCATATCCATTGAGCCTGCCGAAGTGTTTCCTCGTGGGCAGACCAACATCCTGGTTCTCGGTGCTTAGATAATTCTGGCAGAAGGAGATGCACTCGTAGGTTAGAAAGCCCTTGGCTATGCTTACGTCTCGATGGAACCTGTTGCGGACATATCCTTTCATGACACCGTTCATCCTTTCGAATGGCATCATATAGTGCATGAACGTTGGCCCGAGCTGCCTGATGTCATCAACGACATGCAGAAGGAGATGCACGCAGATATCGAAGAATGAGGGCGGAAAGTAAATCTCGAGCTCGCATAGTATCAGCACGATCTCTTCCTGTAGCCGGTCGAGCTGCCTCACGCCGATCGTCTTCCTGTTGATGACGTCGAAAAAGTTGCAAAGAGCAAGCAGCGTATCACGGACATGCTCGTCCATTATCCCTCGAATCGCAACGGGAAGTATCTGCGTCATCAGCACGTGACAATCGTGAGACTTCATCCCGGTAAACCTCTTCTTCGTTGCGTCCATATATCTGCTTATCTTCCCCGCGTAACCATGAGGAAATTTGACTCCTACAAGACACCTGTAAAACTGCTCGAGCTCCTCCAGACTCATAGTCAAGCATGTAGCGGGAAGCACCACCGTGTTCCTCTTTAGCCTTTTGCGGTGACCTTGAGTCCCTTCAGTCTGATCATCATCACCATCGTCGTCATCACTATCGGGGGCCTGAAGATCTTTCCTGACACCAAGGCATTTCAGATCGTATCTTGCTTTCGTCCCATCCTTGGTCTTTTCCGGCATGTTGGAAAGAGTGCCAAGCAGACTCTCGGTGACATTCTTCGTAATGTGCATCATATCGAGGCTATGTGGCGTCTTGAGGACCTTCCAGTACGGCAAGTCGTGGAAAACAGACCTCGCTTTCCATACACCCAGCAGCGGATCTACCTTCGGTCGTTTCTTTCCCGGCGCGGGCACTCCTCCCAATTTCTCAACAGCTCGTCGATTTCTGTGCCGCTCCTTGGGCTCGGGGCTCCATCGAGCTCCTCCTTACCATTGAACAGGTCACCGCGTTTTCTCCACGGGTGATCCATGCGAAGCCACCTTCGAGCCCCTGGGTACACAGTTTTCGAAGACCCGGGATTCCTTGGTAGCTGGAGATGCGGGGTCCTATCCATGCACCTGACACATGCGCAGAATCCGTGGCCTACCTGGCCAGATACATATGCGCAACCAGGATAGTCCTGCACCGTCGTGAGCAACGCGGCTCTCATGGGGAAATAATCTCCAGTGTAGGCATCCCACGTACGGACTGGCGTCGCCCACAACGTGGCTAACTCCTCTTTCAACAGCGCGAGATACGTATGTATGTGGACACCTGCTTGTTTCGGCCCCTGAATGAGAATACTCATGTGTATATACCTTTGCTTCGTGCACAACCACGGGGGAAGGTTGTAAGGCCATACAAACACGGGCCAGGTGCTATGCGTGCTACTCTGGTTACCGAACGGATTGAGTCCATCGGTGCTCATACCGAGCCTGACGTTCCTTGCATCGCCTCCGAAATTGGCGACGGCGTCCAACTCTTGCCACTGGCTAGCGTCTGAAGGGTGTGTAAGGATCCTGCCCTTCTCCGGATCTTCTTCGGGCTTCTCCCTTTCCGCGTGCCATTGCATGAGCTTTGCTTCCTTAGGGTCCACGAAGTACCGCTGCAGACGGGGAGTGATATAAAAATACCATACCACTTTTTGAGGAACTTTCTTCCCACGGCTCTTGTACCGTCCTTGGCCGCACACCGGACATGTGGTTCGGTCCTCGTACTCGCCCCGATAAATTGCGCAATCATTGACGCAGGCGTGGTATTTAACGTGCGGTAGGTCAAGAGGGCAAACGACTTTCTTGGCCTCCTCGATACTAGTTGGCAATGTGTTCCCCTCGGGAAGACGCTCGTGGAAGAATTGCATGTTCTTGTTGAAGCTCGCATCGGTCCATTTGTTCTCCGACTTCATCTCCAGCTCAATTGGCATGGCAAGGAGGTGATGTTGCGGCCTATGACACCTCAAGAGATAGTAAATGAATCTCGCCAAAAAGTGGAAGCTAACCATGAGACTGAGCGTGAGAGATTAGCTAGGCGAGAGACTCCACCTTCGGTGAGCGAGAGCTACAAGCCAAATTTGAGTGGTAAAAAGAAAAGTGAGGGAGAGAACAAAATAGTAATGTTAGCCACCAAATCTGATTTGAGAGAGTTTCGTGAGGATCCCACTCTAGTACCTCTTGTGCTTGTGTGCAAGGGGGAAATTGTTGTTTCTAACGACATGACCCCTCTCTCTATTGGTGTTTCTAATGTGTTGCAGGATTTTGGTGATGTTTTTCCGGAGGAAGTGCCCGCTGGTTTGCCTCCATTGCGGGGTATTAAGCATCAAATTGATTTGATTCCAGGAGCAACACTTCCAAACTGAGCTCCCTATAGGACCAACCCGGAGGAGACAAAGGAGATACAGCGACAAGTTCAAGAGCTTCTTGACAAAGGGTATATTCGTGTGAGCTTAAGTCCTTGTGCTGTTCCTGTCATTTTGGTTCCTAAGAAAGATGGTACTTGGCGCATGTGCGTAGATTGTAGAGCGATAAATAACATCACCATTCGTTATAGACACCCTATTCCCCGTTTGGATGACATGCTAGACGAATTAAGTGGTGCTGTTATTTTCTCTAAAATTGATTTGCGTAATGGTTATCATCAAATTAGGATGAAAGAAGGAGATGAATGGAAAACTGCTTTTAAAACAAAATTCGGTTTATATGAGTGGTTAGTGATGCCTTTTGGTTTAACTAATGCACCTAGTACTTTCATGAGATTGATGAATCATGTTTTGAGGCATTTCATTGGTAAATTTGTAGTAGTCTATTTTGATGATATTTTGATATATAGCTGCAATGCATCTGAACATACGGATCATATTAGATAAGTTATGCAAGTGTTGCGTGATAATAAGCTATATGGTAATCTTGCTAAATGCACTTTTTGCAAAGATAAGGTCATATTTCTGGGTTTTGTTGTTTCTAAGCATGGAGTTGAGGTTGATGAATCTAAAATTGAAGCAATTAAAAATTGGCCTATTCCCATGAATATTAGTCAAATAAGAAGGTTTCTTGGTCTTGCTGGATTTTATAGACATTTTGTGAAAGACTTCAGTTCTATTGCTACACCTTTGAATGATTTAACTAAAAAAGGTGTTGAGTTTGTTTGGGGCGCAGCCTAAGATGCCGCTTTTGATGAGCTGAAACGTCGTTTAATTTCTGCACCTTTGCTTATGCTTCCTGATTTCAATAAGCAATTTGATATTGAATGTGATGCTAGTGGCATTGGAATAGGAGGTGTGTTGATGCAAGAGGGTAAACCAATTGCATATTTTTTGGAGAAATTAAATGGTGCCCAATTGAACTATCCTATTTATGATAAAGAATTGTATGCACTTTTCATGTTCTTGAGGTTTGGCAACATTATTTGTGGCCAAAAGAATTTATCATACATTCTGATCATGAAGCTTTGAAGTATTTGAAGTGCCAATCTAACTTGAATAAATGTCATGCTAAATGGGTTGAGTTCATTGAGTCCTTCCCATACATTATTAAGTATAAGAGAGGCAAAGATAACGTGGTTGCTGATGCGCTCTCTAGGAAAAGCATGCTTTTGACACATTTAGATGTTCAAGTTCCTGGTTTAGAGAGTTTGCGTGATTTATATGCTAATGATACTGATTTTTCCATCCCTTTTGCTAAGTGTTCTGCTGTGAAAGCTTGCAAAAAATACCATATGCATGATGGATACTTGTTTAGAGGTAACAAATTATGTGTGCCAGAATCGTCCGTGCGTTTGCTGTTGTTGCAGGAATCTCATGGTGGCGGTTTGATGGGACACTTTGGACGTGAGAAGACGTTACTGATGTTGGGTGATCACTTTTATTGGCCAAGGATGAGGCGGGATGTGGACAGGTTTGTTAAGCGTTGCATCACTTACAACAAGGCAAAGTCCAAGTTGAAGCCTCATGGTTTGTATACTCCTCTTCCTGCACCTACAACTCCATGGGAGGACATAAGCATGGATTTTGTGTTAGGATTGCCTAGAACTAGGAGAGGACATGCTTCTATTTTTGTGGTAGTGGATCGTTTTTCTAAGATGTCACACTTTATTGCCTGCCATAAAAGCGACGATGCGTCGCATATTGCTAATCTGTTTTTCAGGGACATCGTGCGCTTACATGGAGTACCGAAGATGATTGTTTCTGATCGAGACGTCAAGTTCATGAGTTACTTTTGAAAGACACTTTGGGGCAAGCTGGGAACGAAGCTACTGTTCAGTACCACTTGTCATCCCCAAACTGATGGCCAAACGGAGGTGGTAAATCGCACACTATCAACGTTGCTGCGAGCCATGATCAAGAAGAACTTGCGTGAGTGGGAAGGCTGTTTGCCGCATGTGGAATTTGCATATAACAGGGCGGTACATTCTACCACACAATTATGTCCGTTTGAAGTGGTGTATGGTTTCAAACCCATTACTCCGCTTGATTTGCTGCCACTTCCATTACATGAGAGAGTCAACATGGAGGCATCGAAGCGTGCAGATTTTGTGAGGAAGATACATGAGAAGACTAAAGAGGCAATTAAGAAGAAAGGCAAGTACAATGCAGCTCGTGTCAACAAGAAGAGAAAGGAGGTGATCTTTCAGCCCGGCGACATGGTTTGGGTGCACTTTCGTAAAGACAGATTTCCTGTTCAGCGCAAGTCCAAGTTGATGCCGCCGGGTGATGGTCCATTCAAGGTTCTTGCCAAGATAAATTATAATGCATACAAGATAGATCTTCCAACAACCGAGTTTGGTGTCAGTAATACTTTCAATGTTTCTGATTTGACGCCATATGCTGGAGAAGACTTTGACGCGTCGAGGTCGACGCCTTTTCAAGGGGAGAGGATGATGAGGACATCCCTAGTCCTTTACCATTTTCTTCTATCGATGAGGTTGCTGCTCAAGAGAAGCCTAATGAAGTGAGGATTGGACCGATGACAAGAGCCCATGCCAAGTTACTTGGACAACAGGTGAACTCACTCTTAATCGAATATGATGTTTGTGATAATGAGAATTTTATACTACCTAAGTCTATGCACTTGTGTATGATTAGGGTTGTTGATAACACAAACATTGGAGGAGGACTAGAGCAGCAAGAAGAATCGGAGTACGACGTCACCTATGGCGCGAGAGAGGAGCGGGAGGAATGCGCAACGAAGGATGACGAAGAGATTCCAGACAGCCCGGCTGATGTAGCCCCACATGTGAAGATGAACAAGAGAAAGATCCAAGAAGATGGTCAAGAAGAAGAGGAGGAAGGAGGCGAAGCCAGGCTGGCCGGCCTCCCAGCCGGCCTAGGCCGGCCTCCAGGCCGGAGCCCATCCAGAGACAGCCGGCCTCCCAGCCGGCCTAGGCCGGGCCCCAGGCCGGCCACCCCCAGAAGCCGCCGGCCTCCCAGCCGGCCTAGGCCGGGCCCCAGGCCGGCCACCCCCAAAAGCTGCCGGCCTCCCAGCCGGCCCAGGCCGGGCCCCAGGCCGGCCACTCACCTGAGTCGGCCGGCCTCCCAGCCGGCCTAGGCCGGCCACCAGGACGGTACCCCGGCCTGCGTGCCAGATTTCGGACGAACCCAGTTCTGGGTCGGTTTGTACCCGTTTGAGTCCGAACCAAGTTAGGTTTTGTCTTAGGTCGGTTGGCCCCCTATATAAAGCTAGGGTCGGCTGCTAGAGAGAGGTTAGACCACGTTTTTGTTTAAACCCCAGATTGGATTGCTAAAGCATTCATCTATACTAGAATTCCTCTTTGCTTCGATCGGGAATTCACCCCAGATTGGTTGACGAGCTGTTGCATTGGCAATAGGGGAGCAGCCGGAGAGTTCGTCGGAATCTCGCAAGTTACCTACATCATCATCCATCTACCACCGCTCACTGAGAAGATCGGGCCACCCCTTATCAAGTGCACCTTTTGCACCGATCGTTTTGTGTTTCTTGGCTATGTTGTTACTGCGCAGGGCATTGAAGTGGATCCCGCAAAGATTGAGGCGATTTCGAGTTGGCCGACTCCGCTAACGGTCACCCAAGTGAGGAGTTTCCTTGGCCTCGCTGGGTTCTACCGACGTTTTGTCAAAGAGTTTGGGTCTATTGCAGTGCCGCTGAATGAGCTTACAAAGAAGGACGTGCCCTTTGTTTGGGGCGATGCACAACAAGAGGCTTTCATGCTATTGAAAGATAAGTTAACACATGCTCCTTTGCTCCAACTTCTTGATTTTAATAAGACTTTTGAGCTTGAATGTGATGCTAGTGGAATTGGGTTGGGAGGTGTGTTGTTACAAGATGGAAAACCTGTTGGATATTTTAGTGAAAAATTGAGTGGGCCTAGTCTGAACTATTCAACTTATGATAAGGAATTATATGCTCTTGTTCGGACTTTAGAAACTTGGCAACATTATTTATGGCCTAAAGAATTTGGTATACATTCTGATCATGAATCTTTGAAGCATATTCGTAGTCAAGCAAAGCTGAACCGTCGTCATGCTAAGTGGGTTGAATTTATTGAGTCTTTTTTATTATGTTATTAAACACAAAAAGGGTAAAGACAATGTTATTGCTGATGCTTTATCTCGATGCTATATATGTTGTCTCAGCTAGACTTTAAAATATTTGGATTGGAAACCATTAAAGCACAATATATACATGATGTAGATTTTAAAGATGTATTGCAGAATTGTAAAGAAGGGAGAACTTGGAACAAATTCGTCCTTAATCACGGCGAGGTTGTGTTGATCGATCGCTGTGAAAGATCGGGACAACAATCATAGGGTCATCCTTTTTCCTTATCATGTGGTATCACATTTCTAGGTTGATCACGGCGAGGTTGTGTTGATCGATCTCATCTAGATCGGTTGATTGGAAAGAGTTTGCTTGGAGCCTCTCGTGCAGATTGATTTGCTTGGAGGAGATTGTGCATAGAGGCTGCAGATTATTATTTTGTCCGAGTTGGATCGCGTTTGTGGCATCGTTCAAGTTGCGCATCAAGTCGAACTCGAGGTCCCAATCCGAGTTGTTTTCCTGCCTCGGCACGATTTCTCATCGTTTTTCCTGCCGCGAGTTCGAGTTCTACTCGGTTTGGTTGCTGCCACGACACAGTTTCGGACAATTTTCTCTGCCGCGACACCGAGTTGAGTTCAGTTTTCTGCCACGAGTCGGATTCCTGCCACGACACAGGTTCGGCGAGTTTTTCCTGCCGCGACACGTTTTCGGACAGATTTTGACAGTTTTAGTGAAACGGCCATAACTTTTGCATACGAACTCCGTTTTCGACGTTCGACCCCTCAAATCATTCGTCTCGAAAAGTTCGATCCAACCAAACTCACTTTGTATGTTTACGCCTTCTCGGTAGGCTCAGAATTGCCAAATTCGTTCAGGAACATCGAGTTTTTGGTCAATTAAGTTCCAGATTCAGACTTTTCCTGCCGTGGCACCGTTTCTTGCAGTTTTTTCTGCCGCGATACAGTCTGTGCAGTAGACGCAAATATTCAGAGTTGGTTTTATCCAGGAATGTTCGTGTGGTGGCAAAGTCCGACGAGATATATCATGACTACACCACTATCATAGTAGGTTTGGCACTTGAGTCCACAAACATAAAATGGAGGTTGGCGAGTTCTGCCACATACATAGAGTTTCAGTCTTGGGAATCTGATATGGACCTTGGTTTCACAAGATGTCACACACTTGATAGCACGTTTGGTGGCCATACGGAATATGTCCTTGCATACCGGCGTGTGGATGAGACTTTGGCTAGTTTGTGGCGTGAAGCGAGGTCCGCGATGGGAATAACTTCTAGTTGGAAAGATTTCAAACAATTTTTGACTGCTAGATTTTTGGAGAAGTCCACGGAGATGGACAAGGTGGTTTTTCCTAAGGATGTTGTACCATTGAGTGGGCTGAATATGCAACTGAAAAGAGTACATGATGATACTTGCATGACAACAGATAGAGGCCAGCGATGGAATTTATTTCAGGCGCAGTGTATGATCAAAGGCAAAGCATGCAAGTTGATGATTGACAGCGGTAGCTACTGTAATGGCATTAGCAAGGCAGTAGTGGAGACTTTGGGGTTGTCCACATGGCGTATTCCTGAACCGAAGCATGTTGAGTGGTTGAATAGTTGCGGTATGCTGAAGGTTACACATAAGGTACGTGTGCCATTTACAGTTGGGGACTATGTTTGTAGCGCCCCGACCCCAGAACTATACAGTGGAACGTTGTAACCGGTCAAGCTACACAATTGAGGGTTACTGGGTTTACCAATCCCAGGCCAATACACTTTGGCAGGTGTGCTCGGAATGGATCATCGGCACACAACACCTCAATCATGCCATAAGCTCAGACATCGCTTCCATGTATAGTAAAGAGACCGAGACTTGTGGAACGAACTGGCACATCACAGACTCTACGACACAAAGATATCATAGTTCAACTCATATAATTGAGAAAGTTAGCAAATGACACATCAGAGGTCACTGACCCATCATTACAACAAGCGGAAGCAAATTAAAGTTGTCTAAACAACAAGATCCAAATTATGGCCTAAGAGGCCTACAGATAAACATCCCGTGCCAGCCTGTTCCATGACGTCCCAAGCTGCCACCTGGGAACCCCAGACTACTCGTCGAAGTCAACGTAGAACCCACCTTCCAGTTCGGTGGCGTCCTCCTCTGAAACAAATAATAATCAACAAAGCAAGGCTGAGTACGACGTACTCGCAAGAATTAGTAGGGCGATATAGGCCCGATGCTGACGGAGGCTTCAAATCTGTATAAGTAGTTGTTTTTGCAGAAAGCTAGTTTTTATCCTTTCGAAGACTACGACTCATGGCATCGACTACTCAGAGGTTTTCATAAGGGGATAAGAGGGTAACACTTTTCTCTTCGGTTCACAGGGAACCTACTGTATTCAGCAACTCCACTTATCTCCACCAAGGCACTCCCTCGAATCTCCCTCGAGGAAATGAACCTTTTACCACACGTTGATTATGCAACCTCTAGCTGCCATTTGATTAAAGGTTCAGGTTATCTATGATCTTATCGTCTATTCCCAAGTTGTCCATAACCATGGACACGGCTTTTCGAAAAGATTAAACCCTGCAGGGGTGTACTGTTTTTACCATTGGTACCGTCCGACCCCTTGCCTGATCATTTAGCTCTCTTCCGGGGAAAGCCGGCAGGGCAGGCGCGGTTAAACCTTTACAAAGCATGAGACTATCCAAGGGTCATCGTGACGACAGGACAAGTTCAGCGCCTATTTCAACACCCTGCCCCATCGCCACTCCTATCACATCCATCATCATCATCATTCTTTTTCATCACCAGTCACACACTCGCAAAATGGAAATCGCAGACTAGAGGACCCTTGGATACGCCCGCACTAATTATTCGGTTAAAGGGGGTTCCATATGCCCCCACCTTTGGAAGCACGCTCGTCTTGGTTCAAGAGGTAAAGAACTCTCAGCCTAGGCGGCAAGAATGAGACAAAACACCATCTCCGATGGCAACTCATCCAAGCCTTGTTAAGCATTTAATTAAGTACCACCAGTTACCACATTGTCCAAACATTCCATCAATTTCACAATTATGGAAATAATCAACGGACAACTTAAGCATTCGACTAAGCATGGCTAAGCATATCTAAGCATAACATACATCAGACATGATTTATCTCAGGCCAACATATCAAGCTATGGTTCATAGGTAGGGAAACATAGTAATGGTTCAGGTAACATGCAAGTTATAGGAATTCTATCCACTGAACAAAGTTGTTGCTAGAATCGAATGCAATATTATGGTGGATAAAATACTTGTACTAATAGGATGAGATATGCCAAGAAGGTTAGGTTAGCTCTTGCCTTGCTGGTAGTACTGGTCGCGCTGGTTGTCAAGGTATTGTGGTGGAACCTCGACTCCAGAATCTACCGAACACAAACAACACAAGAAGGAAATAAATAACACGAATACAAGGTGCAATGCACAATCATGATGATATGGTCATATTATGCATTGGAAAGGTATTGGGCATCTCCCACAAGTTAAATGGAACCCCTAAAATAAATATTACAATTAACGGGTTAAAACTCCATCTTTAACTTAGTGAATTAGGTGAATACTCAAAATGTCCAGTACTGAAATATGAGGTAATATGCATGAAATGACATTATTGATAGATATTAACTCACTGATCGTTTTGGTACCTTGTTTGCATTTTTCCGACTAACGGTGAGGAAATAGTGATTTAAACGGTTAAGCAATTTAAATCATTTTAACCAATTCGAAAATAACATCAAAGGAGAATTTATTTGCATGCTGTGATATTAACATAGGTAGATAGCATTTGCTTTGCTGGTCATTTTGGTATATCATTTGCAATTTTTTGAAGTAATATTATCAAGTTATGAATTATTCAAAACGGGACTTAAATCTGCCATTTTAGCAATTTTTGGTAAACAGCACTAAAAATTAATTCCCCAACTCTCTCAAATGACATGAAGTGATAGCTTATTGTCCACTGATCATTTTGAGCTATTGAACACAATTTTTGGACAAATAGAACTCAAGTTATGGAATTAACAATTTCAATAATATTTCTGCCATTTTCTTGAATTGTAATAAACAGGCAATTTAAGTTTAACCAAAAATACAACTAATGGCACTAACATTTAGAGTTTATTTAGCTGAGCATTTTGACATATTATTTGCATTTTTCTGAATTATAAAACTCTAGATATGAATTTCTAAAACAATTTGAATAACTCACAGATGATTTGCAATTCACATTTAAATTTCAATTTCAAAAATTCATTTGCATGTGAGAGTTGCATATTTGAACATGGTATGAAATTATGAACATTTTGATATGTCATATGCATTTTTCTGATTTACCAATAATTAGATATTGCATTTTCCAATTTCTGTAAATTTCTGAAAATTAAAAACTGAAGAACGATGACGTCATGATGACGTCACCGAGGGGAGCTGCGGCATGCCGATCAACAATCCGTCGCCTATGATCCAAATTGGTCGCGGGCTCTTGTTCTAGGACGTAGAGGAGGCGGAGAGGAACCGGGGGAGCGGCGGAATGGGACCTAATGGTCGCCGGAACATGGCCGGCGGCGATGGTTGCGGCGGCGGACGGGGGCATTCGTGGGGAGAACGGCAGAGAGCAAGAGAAGGAGGGAGAGGAGGCGCGCGAGCAGCAGGAGCTCACCAGCGAGCTAGAGCCGTGGACGGTGGCGCACGGGAGGCCGGACGGCGAGGCGACGGTGCTCGACGGCGCCCGGCCGACGCGGACAGAGACGAGGACGGCGGCCACGATTGCGAGCGCCCCGGCCCGATTCGTTGCGCGGGGAGGGAGAAGGCGTCGGTGCGGAGCTGGTGGCAGCGTCGTCTTGGCTCCGGGCGGCCGGAGTCAACGGCACGGTGCGGCGATGGCGAGCGGCGGTCGCGGGCGTCGGGCATCGATTTAGGGTTAGGGTTTCGGGGTGGAGCTGAGAGCAGGGGGAGAGAGAGGAGAGAGCAGCACGTCCGGGGGGGCCTCCTTATCGGCAGCAGGGAGCAGGCAGCACGGCATGGCGACAGTGGTGGTGCGGTGGCGACGACGCGCGCGGTGAGGCTCGGTCGCTACAGAGGCTACAGGGAGAAGAAGGAATTCTTGCGAAAACCCCCCTGGCAACATTTTCTGTATTTACAAAAAGGTCCAACAGCAGTTTAGTTAAATTAATTGAGGCTCTAACCCATTTTATAAATTCTGCAAAAATTCCTGTAGCCTCCCCATAACTTGTAGGAGCTCCACAAAAATTAGTGTGGCCAAATTAAAAGTATAGATCCAGGTTTGTTCATAGTGTTGCATTATGATCATTTTTATAATTTGCAACAATGCATTTATTAGGAGCTCTTAAACATTTCCAAAAATAATGAAATTAATCATGGAGGCACTCAATATAGTTATGAAGCTCCCATGATTTTAGTTTGAATTTTTGGAAAGGTTTGACTTGGGTTCAAAAATAGGAATTGGTTTAACTCAATTTTGAAGTCCCAATTTATTTAATTGTTTGGTGAATTTTGACTTTGCCCAAATCATTATGAAATGCATTCTTGGAACTTCCTGGACAAATATATAAGTTCAAGAATATTTTGTTTTGCTAATTTGAGCAATTGCACTTGGGTTGGGAAATTGGGGAGGTGTCTGTTCCCTTTTAAGATTTTCAATGTTGGCAATATTTAGTTTAGCTAATTTTAAATATGTATGCCATGATGCAATGCAAAGCAAAAAGTGAAAATTTGGCCCATATTTTAGGGTTCCAAATCTGGGCTGTTACAATTCTATCCCCTTACAAGAATCTCGCCCGAGATTCCTAGAGTAGGAAGAGGGAGAGGAAGGGAAACATGACAACTCTTAACTTCAAGGATCTTCTGGATCCCACGTTGATCTTCCTTGTTGCAGAGAGTAAGGTACCAAGCATGACGTGCCGACGAGAAATACAGAAGATAGTTCAAGGGGACAGACAAGTTTCTCCAAGGGTTGGAAATATGAACTTTGCACAAGACCATAAGCCATTGGGGAAAACTAGGAACAACTTGACCAAACAAAGGTCGAGCAGAGGATAAGAGAAATGACCGAGAGACATTTTTAGCAACACCACGTTAATGTTCTTCTCGATGTTCTAGATACCACTACCTGGCTTCGGGAAAAGCCTTCAATAGGTTATCAAGTAGAGGTCGGACCTTTAAGATTGCAAGAGAACATAAGGGCAACTTCTAGAATAAGTCGCACAAAATCCTCATGGAGAGTGGTTTGACTTTACGAAAGGCAAGAGGATATCACAATAGACCTTCCAGTTAAGTAGGGCAACCACCACCTCAAACTTTCCGGATTCACACAAGGCCTACGTTATACTCTTAAGAACACCAACCATCATTTCTGCTTGAGATTCAGATTTGGTTAGGCATGCGGATATTTCAGACTTGACATGTCCGAGGGAGGAGTTACAACAGATAACGAGAGGTAAGGATCTCAAGAATTGACTACAACGTCAAGCTCCAGAACACGAGCTAGAGTGCGATCAGAGGCCTTGGATTTCAAAACAATAACAATTGCTAAGAATATCCGATTACCACAACGATATTCATCCTCAACATTCTCGAGCCCAAGTAGCTCGGAGGTAGATGGATAAGGAAGGGTAAGAGTATCACTTCATCGAGTACGTCATGAGACTAAGCACGACCTCTTGATATGAAAGAGTGTGACACTCTAAGGTTGAACAGAACCAAAAGCTTGGACAAGCCTCTGATTCTGCTGATTACAATACTTTGACCCGGTCCGAGAAATGGACAAGGTACCGGAGTTTGTTTCTCCTAACATCCCGCGTGGAATGTATTGACGGGCTGCAAGGGTAACATGCATCGGAACACACCAATGCACGATAACACTTGACTGTCAACTGACAGATAAAGGTCGGACAACAAATTAAGAGTAAGAAAACGGGCTAGCAACAATATCAAGATAATGCAGAAGCCCTTGTTAGCACTCTTCCGACAACTAGTGCCGAAAGGGTTTCAGGAATCGGTGTTACCGGAGGAATCACAAAGATAGCTGGGAAACTTGGTATGAGCACTCTTATCTTGATCTAGATGGTTTCATGACAGAATATCTAGCTATAGCTCGTGACAGAGAAGAGGTTTGTTGCCGCATTTCAATTACGACTACAACCACCAAATTGAAGATTAACTTCAAACATGGCCAACCTAACGTAGGGTTTGACAATTAACATCAGGATTCAACGGGAAAGATCTTGGGTTAAAGATCAGCTTCATGCACTGGGACTCACGAATAGCATAATGCTCACATGGGTGACAACCCTCATAAATCACTTACACCTGAGCCCTAGCACAATCCGGGACCTTCGGTTCAAGACCATGGACTAAAGCAAGGAATTTCTTGACGATCCGCAATACTTCTTCTCTTCGGATTTAGGAATTTGTAGACGAGCAAGTTAACCAGTAACTAAAGATAGAACCCAACCCCGTGAACCTAATTTCTTGAATCGCCAGACGAGCAGAAGAACCGCTAAATCAAATAGAGGTAAGATGGCACCGAGATCAGAGTGAATTGGATAAGAAGTAAAAAGAATCCTAAGATGGTTTTCACAACTCATTTTAGGTTCATAAATAATAATTTTACCAACTCTAGACTCAACATCGACCAATAGAACGGGTTTCCTACAGGCAGTCCTGCTCTGATACCAATTGTAGCGCCCCGACCCCAGAACTATACAGTGGAACGTTTGTAACCGGTCATGCTACACAATTGAGGGTTACTGGGTTTACCAATCCCAGGCCAATACACTTTGGCAGGTGTGCTCGGAATGGATCATCGGCACACAACACCTCAATCATGCCATAAGCTCAGACATCGCTTCCATGTATAGTAAAGAGACCAAGACTGGTGGAACAAACTGGCACATACAGACTCTACGACACAAAGAATCATAGTTCAACTCATATAATTGAGAAGATAGCAAATATGACACATCAGAGGTCACTGACCCATCATTACAACAAGCGGAAGCAAATTAGTGTGTCTAACAACAAGATCCAAATTATGGCCTAAGAGGCCTACAGATAAACATCCCGTGCCAGCCTGTTCCATGACGTCCCAAGCTGCCACCTGGGAACCCCAGACTACTCGTCGAAGTCAACGTAGAACCCACCTTCCAGTTCGGTGGCGTCCTCCTCTGAAACAAATAATAAGCAACAAAGCAAGGCTGAGTACGACGTACTCGCAAGAATTAGTAGGGCGATATAGGCCCGATGCTGACGGAGGCTTCAAAGCTATAAGTGGTTGTTTTGCATAAAGCTGGTTTTTTTCCTTCCGAAGACTAGGACTCATGGCATCGTCTAATCAGAAGGTTTTCATAAGGGGATAAGAGGGTAACACTTTTCTCTTCGGTTCACGGGGAACCTACTGTATTCAGCAACTCCACTTATCTCCACCAAGGCACTCCCTCGAATCTCCCTCGAGGAAATGAACCTTTTCACACGTTGATTATGCAACCTCTAGCTGCCATTTGATTAAAGGTTCAGGTTATCTATGATCTTATCGTCTATTCCCAAGTTGTCCATAACCGCGGACACGGCTTTTCGAAAAGATTAAACCCTGCAGGGGTGTACTGTTTTTACCATTGGTACCGTCCGACCCCTTGCCTGATCATTTAGCTCTCTTCCGGGGAAAGCCGGCAGGGCAGGCGCGGTTAAACCTTTACAAAGCATGAGACTATCCAAGGGTCATCGTGACGACAGGACAAGTTCAGCGCCTATTTCAACACCCTGCCCCATCGCCACTCCTATCACATCCATCATCATCATCATCTTTTTCATCACCAGCACACTCGCAAATGGAAAGCGCAATAGAGGACCCTTGGATACGCCCGCACTAATTATTCGGTTAAAGGGCCCATACTCCCACCTTTGGAAGCACGCTCGTCTTGGTTCAAGAGGTAAGAACTCTCACCTAGGGGCAGAACGAGACAAAACACCATCTCCGATGGCAACTCATCCCAGCCTTGCAATTAATTAAAGTACCACCACTGTCCACGTCCAACATTCCATTCAATTCACAAGTATGGAAATAATCAACGGACAACTTAAGCATTCGACTAAGCATGGCTAAGCATATCTAAGCATACATACACAGAATGAATCTCAGGCCAACACAACCTATGGTTCATAGGTGGGGAAACAGGTAATGGTTCAGGGAACATGCAAGTAGGATATTATCACTGACCAAAACTTGTCACCAGAATCGAATGCAATATATGGTGGATAAAATACTTGGGTAATATGAGATATGCCAAGAAGGTTAGGTTAGCTCTTGCCTTGCTGGTAGTACTGGTCGCGCTGGTTGTCAAGGTATTGTGGTGGAACCTCGACTCCAGAATCTACCGAACACAAACAACACAAGAAAGGAAATAAATAACAAGAATACAAGGTGCAATGCACAATCATGATGATATGGTCATATTATGCATTGGAAAGGTATTGGGCATCTCCCACAAGTTAAATGGAACCCCTAAAATAAATATCATTAACGGGTCAAAACTCCATCTTTAACTTAGTGAATTAGGTGAATACCAAAATGTCCAGTACTGAAATATGAGGTAAATATGCATGAAAATGACATTATTTGATAGATATTAACCCACTGATCGTTTTGGTACCTTGTTTGCATTTTTCCGATTAACGGTGAGGAAATAGTGATTTAAACGGTTAAGCAATTTAAATCATTTTAACCAATTCGAAAATGACATCAAAGTAAAAGTTATTTGCATGCTGTGATATTAACATAGGTAGATAGCATTTGCTTTGCTGGTCATTTTGGTATATCATTTGCAATTTTTGAAGTATATTATCAAGTTATGAATTATTCAAAACGGGACTTAAATCTGCCATTTTAGCAATTTTTGGTAAACAGCACTAAAAATTAATTCCCCAACTCTCTCAAATGACATGAAGTGATAGCTTATTGTCCACTGATCATTTTGAGCTATTGAACACAATTTTTGGACAAATAGAACTCAAGTTATGGAATTAACAATTTCAATAATATTTCTGCCATTTTCTTNACGGGTCAAAACTCCATCTTTAACTTAGTGAATTAGGTGAATATCCAAAATGTCCAGTACTGAAATATGGGGTAAATATGCATGAAATGACATTATTTGATATATATTAACCCACTGATCGTTTTGGTAACCTTGTTTGCATTTTCGATTAACGGTGAGGAAATAGTGATTGAAACGGTTAAGCAATTGATATTATTTTAACCAATTCGAAAATGACATCAAAGTAAAAGTTAGTTGCATGCTGTGATATTCACATAGGTAGATAGCATTTGCTTTGCTGGTCATTTGGTATATCATTTGCAATTTTTGAAGTATTATTCATCAAGTTATGAATTATTCAAAATGGGGTTTAAATCTGCCATTTTAGCAATTTTTGGTAAACAGCACTAAAAATTAATTCCCCAACTCTCTCAAATGACATGAAGTGATAGCTTATTGTCCACTGATCATTTTGAGCTATTGAACACAATTTTTGGACAAAAAGAACTCAAGTTATGGAATAACAATTTCAATATTATTTCTGCCATTTTCTTGAATTGTAATAAACAGGCAATTTAAGTTTAACCAAAAATACAAACTAATGGCACTAACATTTAGAGTTTATTTAGCTGAGCATTTTGACATATTATTTGCATTTTTCTGAATTATAAAACTCTGGATATGAATTTCTAAAACCAATTTGAATAACTCACAGATGATTTGCAATTCACATTTAAATTTCAATTTCAAAAATTCATTTGCATGTGAGAGTTGCATATTTGAACATGGTATGAAATTATGAACATTTTGATATATCAAATGCATTTTTCTGATTTGCCAATAATTAGATATTGCATTTTCCAATTTCTGTAAATTTCTGAAAATTAAAAACTGAAGAACGATGACGTCATGATGACGTCACCGAGGGGAGCTGCGGCATGCCGATCAACAATCCGTCGTCTATGATCCAAATTGGTCGCGGGCTCTTGTTCTAGGACGTAGAGGAGGCGGAGAGGAACCGGGGGAGCGGCGGAATGGGACCTAATGGTCGCCGGGACATGGCCGGCGGCGATGGTTGCGGCGGCGGACGGGGGCATTCGTGGGGAGAACGGCAGAGAGCAAGAGAAGGAGGGAGAGGAGGCGCGCGAGCAGCAGGAGCTCACCAGCGAGCTAGAGCCGTGGACGGTGGCGCACGGGGAGGCCGGACGGCGAGGCGACGGTGCTCGACGGCGCCCGGCCGACGCGGACAGAGACGAGGACGGCGGCCACGATTGCGAGCGCCCCGGCCCGATTCGTTGCGCGGGGAGGGAGAAGGCGTCGGTGCGGAGCTAGGGGCGGCGACGGCCTGCTTCGGGGCGGCCGGAGTCGACGGGGAGGAGCTCGGCGGAGCAGCGGCCAGAGCGGAGGAGGCCGGGACGATTCCGGCGAATGCGAGCCTCCCAGCACGAGCTGGTTGCCCCGGGAGGAAGAGGAGGCCGAGGTGGTCCGAAGGGACAGCTCAGGCGAGCTCCGGGCGGCCTGGTTCACCGGCGATTTGAAGCGGACGGCGGCGGCAGGAGCTCGTTTCCAATGTCTAGGGTTAGGGTTCCAGGAGAGCCAGGAGAGGGGGAGAGAGAGCAGATACGAGGGAGCAGAGGGCCTCGGGGTGGTCTTATCCCCTTAGCTCGGCACGGCGGCAGCTGGTGCGGCGGCGACGGGCGGTCGGCACGGCGACAGTGACCGTGCGCTCGGTCGCTACAGAACGATGACGCTTTTCTAAATAACCCCCTGGCTCTTTTCCTTCTTCTGTTTTTTTATTTTTAAATTGAAAACAGCAAGTTTGGTGATTTAATTAATGCCTTTAGACATATTCAAAAATTCTGAAATTATTCAGGGAGGCTCCTGATAAAATAAGGGAGCTCACCATATTTTTGTTCTGAATTTTTGAAAGGTTTAAGTTGGTTTCAAATTCAAAGTTGATTTGCAACTATTTGAAGTTCCCATTTTTAATTGAGGCCTTTAAACCTTTTTATAAAATCTGGGAAAATTCACAGAGCCAATATATATTATTTGGAACCTGTGATAAAATTTGCAGCCCATTTGAAAAACATTTCCTGTGTTAATATTTCAGAATTTGCTCTCTTGCCTTTGGGCTTCATTTAAATATTTGCTCTTGCAATTGCATTAAATTTTGCAGCAATTTTATTTGTAGTTGTTGGAACTTCCTGGACAAATATGGAAACTCCAGAATACTTTGGTTTTGCGAACTTGAGCAATTGCATTTGGGCTTGGAATTTTTAGGAAGTGTTTGTTCCCTTTTAAATGTTTTCCATTGTTTGCAATATTTAACTTAGCAATTTAAATATGTATGCCATGATGCACTGAAAAATAAAAAGTGAAAATTTGGCCCATATTTTAGGGTACCAAATCTGGGCTGTTACAGTGCTGCTGCTAATGCTTCAAGTTCTGCTCCTGCACAATCAGCTCATCCTTTGGATGATTTTTAGACGTTATCTTGAACTGATGCCATGTTGTCCGGCTTTTGGGATGTAAAACTTTTATTTTTGTAATGACATGCTTTGCATATCTTGGTTCTATGTGATAGGCTTTGCTTTTTTGCCCAGTTTATTTAAATTGTTTTGGTTCTTATAACCCATATGAAATTTATACTGATGAATAAGTAGGCCTCGCGTGACTTTACTAACAGTTTTGCTATAACAAGTCCAACTTCTCCTAAGTCCTTTTTAGGCTTCATAGGAGGTCAGGACGAGTCATGCCTGTAGTATTTAGTCAAAATTTGGCGAGTTGCATCTAACTTACCAGATAAAAATCAGGAACGAGTCGGCTTCTGTGCCGGGTCCAAGAGTCTAAAGCTTGAATTTTTTTCTGAAAGACAAGCCCCCAAGAACCTCAAGATCAAAACGTAATAAAGCACACATGTTGAGTGTTTCGACAAACAATTTCAATTTCAAATGCAGTCGACCTTTATTTCCTTTGATCAAAATAATCGTGATACAACGTATGGAGAGCTCACTGGGCTCATTGATAACTTGCATATCTTGCTTACAATAATTAACTATAATATGGACGCAACTGAGCTATGTTCCAGTTCCTCTTTGCCTCTGCATATGGATCTAGCGTATGAGCTGTGTCAGCTCCTTTGCTTTCACTTGCCGGCTCTCGTACATCCATTAGATAGTACGACCCATTGTGTAAGTTTTTGCTGATAACAAACGGTCCTTCCCATGGAGGAGATAACTTGTGCATCCCTTCCTTGTTTTGGACTAGGCGAAGCACTAAGTCTCCTTCCTGGAAAGTCCGAGTTCTAATTCTGCGTGCGTGATATCGCCGCAAGTCCTGCTGATAAACTGCAGATCTCTCAAGGGCTAACTCCCTTGCCTCTTCTAGTGCATCCACCGAGTTCTGGCGAGCAAGCTCGTTCTCTATCTCGATGTAATTGGCGACTCGTGGCGAGTCGTGAAGTAAATCAATAGGCAGGACTGCTTCTGCTCCATAGACCATGAAGAATGGTGTGAAGCCAGTGGATCTCTTAGGATTCGTCCTTATGCTCCAGAGTACTGCTGGTAACTCCTCAACCCAGGACCCGGCGGCTCTTAACAGGGGAACTCTTAATCTGGGCTTGATCCCTTTGAGCAACTCCTGATTTGCCCGCTCAGCTTGTCCATTGGATTCTGGGTGTGCCACCGAGGCTAGATTGAGTCGGATGTTGTTTTCCCCACAAAACTTGGCCATATCACCAACTAACAAGTTTGTTCCATTGTCTGTGATGATGCTATGTGGATATCCAAATCGTGTGGCTATCTTTTTGATGAACCTGACAGCAGATGCTGCATCAACTCGGCTGATGGGTTCAACTTCAACCCACTTGGTGAATTTGTCAACTGCAACTAGCAGGTGAGTTTTGTGACACGGTGACTTCGAGAAAGGACCCACCATGTCAAGCCCCCAAACTGCAAACGGCCAAGTTATTGGTATAGTTCTGAGCTCCTGGGCCGGCACATGATCTTGTCTGGCATATCTCTGACAACCATCACAGACTCGAACTATCTTTTCTGCATCCAAGTGTGCTGTCAACCAGAAGAAACCGTGTCTGAAAGCTTTGGATACTAGGGACCTTGTTGTTGCATGGTGGCCACAATCTCCTGCGTGGATCTCTTACAAGATTTGCCTGCCCTCCTCTGGGGACACACACCGTTGGTAGACTCCTGTGGTGCTTCTGTGGAACAACTCTCCATTGATGACTGTATATGACTTGCATCGCCTGACAAGTTGTCTTTTCTTGACTTCATCCTCTGGGAGTTCCCCACGTAGGAGATAAGCAAGATACGGCTCTATCCAAATTGAGATTGCCCGAGTTGCTACTACCAATGCTGACTCCGGGTTCGGAAAGGTGAGTTCCTCTTCTGAAGGTAACTTGACTGATGGATGATGGAGTTCATCCAGGAAGACATTTGGTGGTACTTTCTCTCTTCTAGATCCCAGCCTTGATAGTGCGTCTGCCGCCTCGTTTTTGCGACGATCAATGTGTTCCACTTGGTAACCAGAAAAGAACCCGACAATCTGGTCAACTGCTCTCCTGTAAGCTTCCATGTTTGCATCCTTTGAGTCCCAAGTTCCAGATACTTGCTGGGCCACGAGATCCGAGTCTCCAAGGCACCTGATACGCTTGACGTTCATCTCTTTGGCTAAACGGAGTCCATGTAGCAGTGCCTCGTACTCTGCCATATTATTGGTGCAATCAAAGTGTAGCTGAAGGACATAGGCCAACTTATCTCCCTTAGGTGAAGTCAAAACGACGCCGGCTCCTGATCCTTCGAGTTGTCTGGACCCGTCAAAGTGTATTGTCCAATACTTGGAGCATGGAGTGTTTGGTGAGGATGTGAAATCGGTCCAGTCGTTGACAAAATCAGCCAAAGCTTGTGACTTGATCACTGTTCGTGGCTCATAGGTAATGTGGTAAGGACCCAATTCGATTGCCCACTTGGCGATTCGTCCCGTTGCATCCCTATTGCGAATTATATCTGCTAGCGGTGCTGAACTCACCACCTTGATAGAGTGCTCTTGAAAATAATGCTTGAGCTTCCGACTTGCTAAAAAGACTCCATATACCAGCTTCTGCCACTGTGGGTACCTTTGCTTGGAATCAGTGAGTACCTCACTAATGTAGTAAACAGGACGCTGCACTGGGTACTATTTTCCTTCTTCCTTGCGTTCCACCACTACCACTGCGCTGACAACTCTCTCATTGGCAGCTACATATAGTAACATGGGCTCCTTATCTGTAGGAGCTGCAAGGAATGGTGTTGTTGATAAAGTTTTCTTCAATTCCTCAAAAGCATTGTCAGCTTCTTTGTCCCATAGGAATTTATCTGACTTTTTCAGGAGTCGGTAGAGAGGACCTGCCTTCTCTCCGAGTCGTGATATAAATCTGCTCAAAGCTGCAACACAGCCTGTGAGTTTCTGGACATCCTTCAAACAAGTCGGCTTTTGCAGATTATGTATAGCCTTGATTTTCTCTGGGTTTGCCTCGATCCCTCTTTCTGAGACGATGAAGCCAAGTAGTTTGCCTGCTGGAACTCCAAATACACACTTGCTTGGATTCAACTTCATCTTGTACTTGCGCAGATTGTTGAATGTCTCTGTTAGGTCCTCAATCAATGAGTCCGCTCTCTGTGATTCGATAACCACATCGTCCACGTATGCGTGAACGTTCCTTCCTATTTGCTTCTGAAAACAATTCTGAATACATCTCTGGTATGTTGCTCCTGCATTCTTGAGTCCAAAAGGCATTGTTTTGTAACAGTAAGCTCCAAAGGGTGTTATGAAGGAGGTTTTCAACTCGTCTTCTTCATTGAGTTTGATCTGATGGTAGCCTGAATAAGCATCCAGGAAACAAAGTAACTCAGAACCAGCTGTGGAGTCAATAATCTGGTTGATGCGTGGCAAGGCAAAAGGATCTTTGGGACATGCTTTGTTCAGCCCTGTGAAGTCAATGCACATACGCAACTCTCCTGTTTTCTTTGGTACCAATATTGGATTGGCCACCCACTCTGGATGAAATACCTCTTTGATGAAATCGACCGCAAGGAGTCGGGCCACTTCTTCTCCTATAGCTTTTCTTCTGTCATCATGAAACTTGCGAAGTCCTTGTTTTACTGGTCTTGCGTTGGGGTTAACATGTAAGCTGTGCTCGGCGAGTTCTCTCGGGACACCTGGCATGTCAGATGGCTTCCATGCAAAGACGTCCCGGTTCTCATGGATGAACTCGACGAGCGCGCTTTCCTATTTGTCAGAGAGGTGTGCCCCAATGGTGAACTGCTTGGAAGAATCACCAGGGGTGAAATCAACTTGCTTTGTATCTTGAGCCGATTTGAATTTCATCTTCTCCTCTGTTGCCGGCTTCTTGAGCACTGTATTATCCTCCGGGTCCATATGGGCCCTATAAAACCTGAGCTCCTCTTGAGCACAAGCTGTTTCTGCCATAGCTGCATCTCCTTGCTCACACTCCAATGCCATCTGCCTACTACCGTTGACTGTAATGACTCCTTTTGGTCTCGGCATCTTCAACTTCAGATATACATAACACGGCCTTGCCATGAACTTGAAGTATGCAGGACGTCCAAATAGAACATGATATGGGATGTGGAGATCCACAACTTCAAAGGGAAAAATCTCTAACCTATAATTCTCAAAAGTGCCAAAAGCAAGCTCCAGATAAATCTTACCAATGGGTTTTTGCTGATTTCCCCGGTACTATCCCATGAAAAACTGTTTCTGTCGGTATTAGTTGCATGTCTTGCAACTTCATCCTCTTGAATGTGTTGTAGTATAATATATTGATGTTGCTACCACCATCCATGAGTACTTTGTTAAGTGTGTAACCTCCAACTTGTGGTGCTACCACAAAGGCTAGCAGTCTTGTAGTATAATATATTGAAGTAGCATCATGAACTTTAAACAAATGGATAATGAACATGTTGCTCAAGCTTGGGAAAGAATGAAATCTTTGATAAAGAATTGTCCCACCCATGGACTGACTGCTTGGATGATCATCCAAACCTTTTATGCAGGATTGAATTTTTCTTCAAGAAACCTATTGGATTCAGCTGCTGGAGGAACCTTTATGTCCATCACTTTGGGTGCAGCAACAAAGCTCCTTGATGATATGATGGTAAACTACTCTGAATGGCACACTGAAAGGGCTCCACAAGGTAAGAAGGTAAATTCTGTTGAAGAAACCTCTTCCTTGAGTGAAAAGATTGATGTGATTATGTCTATGCTAGTTAATGGTAAATATTTTGTTGATCCAAATAATGTTCCCTTAGCTTCTTTGGTTGCCCAAGAAGAGCATGTTGGTGTGAACTTCATTAAAAATAACAATTTCAACAACAATGCCTATAGGAACAATTTTGGTAACAACAACTATAAGCCATATCCTCCTAATAACAATTATGGTTATGGTAACTCTTATGGTAATTCTTACAACAATAATAAGAGTGTTTCCTCTGATCTTGAAACCATGCTAAAAGAGTTTATCAACACACAAACCGCTTTTAACAAAACTGTTGAGGAAAAGTTGGGTAAAATCGATGTTCTTGCTTCTAAAGTTGAAAGCCTTGCTCTTGATGTAGATCTTTTATAATTAAAAGTTATGCCTAACAATGATAAAGAGAGCAAGCCCTTTGCTAAAATCAATACCATCCAAGTTAGAATTGATGACAATGTTAGAATGTTGGCTGAACTACATGCTAGGTGGGAAAGAGAAAGAGAAGCCACTAAAAAGAACAATATGGTTAAAGTTTACACCATCACCACCACTAGTAATGTTCAGGTTTCACATGATAACAAGTCTATTAATGATAATGGTAAAGTTATCAATGTTGGCAATGTTTCCACTTCTCATGAAAAACGCTTAAAACTGCCAAAAGATACCAAAACTGCTAGTGATAAAGGAGCCGAAATTTTTCGAACTATGGGAGATCCTTCTTCCATTACTTTTGATGATAATGATTTTGATTTTGATAATTGTAATATCTCTGAAGTCATAATGTTGTTGCAAAAGCTAGCTAAGAGTCCTAATGCTAGTACTATAAACTTGGCTTTTACAAAACATATTACCAATGCTCTCATGAAAATTAGGGAAGAAAAGTTAAAACTTGAAGCTTCTATCCCTAAGAAATTAGAAGATGGTTGGGAACCCATCATTAAACTGAAAGTAAATGATTTTGATTGTAATGCTTTATGTGATCTTGGTGCAAGTGTTTCTATTATGCCTAAGAAATTCTATGATATGCTTAACTTGCCACCATTGGAGAGCTGTTGTTTGAACATTCATCTTGCTGATAATTCTACAAAAACACCTTTGGGAAGGCTTGATGATATTCATGTTATGGTTAATAATAACCTTGTTCCCATTGATTTTATTGTCTTGGATATTGAGTGCAAAGCTTCTTGTCCTATTATTTTGGGAAGACCTTTTCTTCGAACTATTGGTGCTGTTATTGATATGAAAGAGGGCAACATTAGATATCAATTCCCTCTTAAGAAAGGTGTGGAACACTTCCCTCGGAAGAGAATGAAGTCACCTTTTGACTCTATTGTTAGAGCAAATTATCATTTTGATGCTTCTTCTCTTGGAAATACTTAATGTTCACTTTCTGCGCCTAGCTGAAAGGCGTTAAAGAAAAGCGCTTATGGGAGACAACCCATCATTTTATTTTCAGTATCTTTTCTTTTATTTGAGTCAAGAAGTTTGTTTACTTCTGTAGCAACTTCTTTGTATATTTATTTTCTTGCAATGTTGTGCCAAGTAAGGTCTCTAGTAGAAAGTTTTTGCTATATTTGGATTTCTGCACAGGAAACAGATTTCTGTCTGTCACCGTTAAATTCGTCATTTATTCCAGAAGCGACAAAATGCTTTGAGATTTTGTGTGCTGAATCTTCATATATGTATGAAACTTTTTCTAGTTCAGTGATTTTCGATTTGAGCAACTCTAGTGCCTCGAAAAAATTCGTCTTTACAGACTGTTCAGATTTTGACAGATTCTGCCTTTTATTGTGCATTGCTTCTTTTGCGATGTTTATTTGGATCTTTTTGATTCTTTGAGCATCAGTGGCTGTAGCTAATGTTATAATGCATTAAGGTGTGCTTATGTCACAGTAGAACTTGTGAATTTTTGGTTTATGCACTAACCCTCTAATGAGAATTACTTTGAGTTTGATGTGGTGGAAGTTTTCAAGTAAGCAAAAGGGACGATATGATGAGATCAAGAAGAGTGAAAATCCTAAGCTTGGGGATGCCCCGGTGGGTCATCCCCAGCAAATTCAAGAAGACTCAAGCATCTAAGCTTGGGGATGCCCAAGGCATCCCCTTCTTCATCGACAAAACTATCAGGTCATCTCTAGTGATACTATATTTTTATTCCACTACATCTTATGTATTTTGCTTGGAGCGTCTGTTTTTATTTTGAGTGTGTGTTTTAGTTTGCTTAATAAGTTGGATCCTAGCATTCTTGTGTGGGAGAGAGACACGCTCCGCTTTTTCATATGAATACTCTTGTGCTTCGCTTATATTTGTTGAGTATTCTTAGCTACTGTCTGTTTTCTAGTAAGCTCTCGCTTTTAGCATGTTATCTTGTTTAGGGCTGCTAGTTCTTTGTGTTAAGCTCTCTTGTGTTTCACTCTTATTTGTTAGAGAGTTGTTTTAGTTGCTTGGTTGATGTGTTAGATTGGAAAATGCTATGCTTGTGATAGTGGTATGAAATAGAGAAAAGCTGCATAGTCTTGTAGACCATTGTGTAGATAACTTGCTCCTCTTCAATTGTTTTGAGGTATTAAAATAACTAATGGTTAAAATTTGTTGGCTAATGTTGTTAAGAGCTGATTAGTGAAGATGTGTTAGTAGAGCGTGGAGCCGTACTTTTCTGAACTAAAAACAACTTAAGTCAATAGTGCTTTAGTGTCGTGATTTCCTCTTAGTTGAAAAGAAGTTTCTAATGGTATAGTTACTGCAACGGTCGGGGAAGCCAACGGGGCACTTGTGTCGCCGCCACGATCCCTCTCGGGGTGTCTCTAACCATTTGTGAGACTTTGATACTGTTAGTTGTTTGCAATATACGACATGCTATGTGAGTTTTTGGTTTTTGGCACTTCCACCTCCATAATTTGCTATCCTCTTCGGTGCTTTGCATTGCCCTTTTTCACATTGAGATTGGTGCATACTTCGCAAGTACATCCAACCCCGTGGGAGATCTTCATCTTGTTCTCCTACACATAAGCCAACTATCTTCCTCAAAACAGCCACCATATCTACCTATCACAGCATTTCCATAGCTGTTCCGAGATACATTGCCATGCAACATCCATCATTTACATTACATGACTTTATGTCATTTTTACTTCGTTACCATATAGTATTGCTTGACCATTTGAGTTAGTGTGATGCGTAGTTTTCCACATGTGTTACATCTTTTCCACACTACGCTCGGTCTTGCATATCCACCATACACCATGTATTAGTCTTTGAGTTTTGAGTACATCAAAAAGTGTGATGATCATCTTGTAAAATAGAGTGTTGCCTCTACCTGTGAGCATATTGAAAAGAGTCCAAAGTGGCCAATCAAAAGAGTCCAAAAGAGACCAATGAGAGAAAAATATAAAAGAGCCACAAAGGCCTCAAAAAGCAAAAAGCAAAAAAAAAAGAGAAAAAGAAAAAAGAATATAAAATGAGAGAGGGGGTAACACTACTATCCTTTTATTCCACACTTGTGCTAGTAGCACCTACATCATTGTAGTGAGTTTTCATGCTTCATTAGTATAACTATGTGGGGACCAAACGTTATAGAACTTGGCTTGTATATTCCAATGATGACCCTCCTCAAGTGAGCTCTAGGTCTTCATGAGCAAGCAAGTTGGATGCACCCCCACTAGTTCCATTGGAGAGCTTCCATTCATATAGCTCTATGTGCATCCGTTGCATGGCAATCACTACTCCTCATTCAGTGTCTACTACGGGACTTCCTCTTGTCTTGTGGTTACCCCTTCCACTGTTTGAGCCTTTCTTTTTGGCCTTCCAAACCCCCATTATTATTCTCTTTGCCATAACCTCATGGTGCCAAGCCTTCTTCTTGCTTGTATTAGTTGAGTGGACTACATAACAGTTGATAAGTTAAGTGGATGGATTAAGGACACTTGACTTGAGCTTGGCTATTTCTATTATTAACTGAATTTGATGCTTTGAAGATTGATTGACATTTTACATTGGAGACACAATTTACTATTCTTCTTTCTAAACCTTATGTATGGTTCCTAGTCTCCAACACGCTGATTCATGAAAAGTTCTAGCTTCTTTTAGCTAGCATTTGTTAATCATTGTTTGCTTAATGTCAACTATAGCCAATTGTTTTGGATCACCTTATTCACATCATGTGTTTTGCATTACTATGTTGATCTAGATTGTGAGTTTGCATGTCTCCTAAGAAATTATTTGTTATCGTTCTACCTACTCGAGGACGGGTAGAACTAAGCTTGGGGATGCTGATACGTCTCCGACGTATCTATAATTTCTTATGATCCATGCTTGTTTTCATACCATTTGCTACATGTTTTGTTTACATCTTATAGCATTTTTATGCATTTTTGGAACTAACATATTAACAAGATGCCCCAGTGCCAGTTCCTGTTTTCTGCTGTTTTTCCGTTTCAGAAAAGTACTTAAGGAAATATTCTCGGAATCGGACGGGACAAAAACCCAGGATCTTATAATTTCGTCACGCACACGGAGTCCAAAGGGGAGCCGAAGACGCACCAGAGGGCGACCACACCCTAGGGTGGCGCGGCCCACCTGTCTGCCGCGCCACCAGGTGGTGTGGCCCCCTCGGGCCTCCACCGACGCCGCCCTTTCGCCTATATAATCCCCCCGACGAGAAAACCCTAAGTACCCGATCAAAATTCCAGAAAAACATCCGTCGCCGCCGCCGTCGTCAACCCTAGTTCGGGAGGGTTCTGAAGCTCTTCCCGGCACCCTGCCGGAGAGGGAGATCATCGCCGGAGGGCTCTACACCACCATGCCCGCCTCCGGACAGATGTGTGAGTAGTTCATCCTTGGACTACGGGTCCATGCAGTAGCTAGATGGTAGTCTTCTCCTCTTGTGCTATCATGTTTAGTCTTGTGAGCTGCCTATCATGATCAAGATCATCTTATTGTAATGCTACATGTTGTGTTTGCTGGGATCCGATGAATAGAGAAGTACCTTGTGATGTTGATTATTGATATTATCATGTCTATGTTATTTGTGATCTTGCATGCTTTCCGGTACTTGTAATTGCCTTGATCAAGTAGTTGCTTGTATCTCCAAGAGGGAGTATTTATGCTAGATAGTGGGTTCGATCCCTGTGTGCCTTGGCTTGAGTGACAGAAACATATAAGGACGGGGGAGTGCCGTTGCTACTAGGGAGTAAACTTTATGCACAGTTCTTCATGCAATTGTCGTTGCTTGCAACTTAATACTGGAGAGATTTTACGGTATGTTATCTCAAAGGTGGACTATTTAGGCATAGGTGTATGCTTGGAACAGCTATCTATGTATTTTGTCGTAATGCCCAAAGCATCTCATATAGACATCATCATCCTCTGTATTATGCAATGTTCATGCATTGTCATGCATTCTCTATCCTGTCAATTGCCCACCTGTAATTTGTTACCCAGCATGTGTAGTATTTTATGGAGAAGACACCACTAGTGAACTGTGGACCCCGGTCTATTCTTTTACATCTGCAATTAAATCAACTACTCTACTGCTTTCATTTACTGCAAACAAGCTTCCTTCCACACATACATTTAATCCTTTGTATTCAGCAAGGCCGGTGAGATTGACAACCTCACTGCTTCGTTGGGGCAAAGTAGTTTGATTGTGTTCTGCAGGTTCCACTGTCTCCCCTACAACAGCTCTTTTTCTGGCACCGTTGCTGTCAACACGCCAAGCACATTTTCTGGCGCCATTGCAGTTGTGGACAACCTTCTGAAGCATTCCTCACTCCTACTGGTTCGATAACCTTGGTTTCTAACTGAGGGAAAACTTGCTGCTGTGCTCCTCAAACCTTCCTCTTGGGGTGCCCAACGAAGCATGATTGATTAACACCTCTTGCGCTATCAAGCTCTTTTTCTGGCGTCGTTGCCGGGGAGTTAAGAGTGCTCAGTAAGAAGCTTCTCGAAGTACCAAACTTCTCACTCCTCCGTCAACAGCTCTTTTTCTGGCGCCGTTGTCGGGGAGTAGAGAAGCTTCTGCAAGGGGAGTCTCTCAGTTCCAATCCCTTTACTTTGTTTTAGTCTTCCTTATTATTATTACTTTGTCTTGTTTTGCTTTCTTATATCAAAAACACAAAAAAATTAGTGTAGAATTTATCTTGTTGCTTTCCTATATCAAAAACCCAAAAAAATTAGTTACTTGTTTAATCTTGTTCAATTCGGTTTACCTTGTTTTTTTTAATCAAAAATGAGTACTGCTGAAAAAACTAAGTTGTGTGACTTCACTAGTACTAATAATGATGATTTCATATGTACTCCCTATTGCTCCACCTGCTGCTAAGACAAATTTTTATGAGATCAAACCTGCTTTGTTAAATCTTGTTATGAGAGAGCAGTTTCCTGGTGCTAGTACTGATGATGCTGCTGCTCACCTTAATAATTTTGTTGAACTTTGTGAGATGCAAAAGTATAAGGATATGGATGGAGATATTATAAAACTGAAATTGTTTCCTTTCTCTTTGAGAGGGAGAGCTAAAGAATGGCATGAAATTGAACTTCAGATATACATAACACGGCCTTGCCATGAAATTGAAGTATGCAGGACGTCCAAATAGAACATGATATGGGCTGTGGAGATCCACAACTTCAAAGGGAAAAATCTCTGACCTATAATTCTCAAAAGTGCCAAAAGCAACCTCCAGATAAATCTTACCAATGGGTTTTTGCTGATTTCCCCGGTACTATCCCATGAAAAACTGTTTCTGTTGGTATTAGTTGCATGTCTTGCAACTTCATCCTCTTGAATGTGTTGTAGTATAATATATTGATGTTGCTACCACCATCCATGAGTACTTTGTTAAGTGTGTAACCTCCAACTTGTGGTGCTACCACAAAGGCTAGCAGTCTTGTAGTATAATATATTGAAGTAGCATCATGAACTTTAAACAAATGGATAATGAACATGTTGCTCAAGCTTGGGAAAGAATGAAATCTTTGATAAAGAATTGTCCCACCCATGGACTGACTGCTTGGATGATCATCCAAACCTTTTATGCAGGATTGAATTTTTCTTCAAGAAACCTATTGGATTCAGCTGCTGGAGGAACCTTTATGTCCATCACTTTGGGTGCAGCAACAAAGCTCCTTGATGATATGATGGTAAACTACTCTGAATGGCACACTGAAAGGGCTCCACAAGGTAAGAAGGTAAATTCTGTTGAAGAAACCTCTTCCTTGAGTGAAAAGATTGATGTGATTATGTCTATGCTAGTTAATGGTAAATCTTTTGTTGATCCAAATAATGTTCCCTTAGCTTCTTTGGTTGCCCAAGAAGAGCATGTTGGTGTGAACTTCATTAAAAATAACAATTTCAACAACAATGCCTATAGGAACAATTTTGGTAACAACAACTATAAGCTATATCCTCCTAATAACAATTATGGTTATGGTAACTCTTATGGTAATTCTTACAACAATAATAAGAGTGTTTCCTCTGATCTTGAAACCATGCTAAAAGAGTTTATCAACACACAAACCGCTTTTAACAAAACTGTTGAGGAAAAGTTGGGTAAAATTGATGTTCTTGCTTCTAAAGTTGAAAGTCTTGCTCTTGATGTAGATCTTTTAAAATTAAAAGTTATGCCTAACAATGATAAAGAGAGCAAGCCCTTTGCTAAAATCAATACCATCCAAGTTAGAATTGATGACAATGTTAGAATGTTGGCTGAACTACATGCTAGGTGGGAAAGAGAAAGAGAAGCCACTAAAAAGAACAATATGGTTAAAGTTTACAGCATCACCACCACTAGTAATGTTCAGGTTTCACATGATAACAAGTCTATTAATGATAATGGTAAAGTTATCAATGTTGGCAATGTTTCCACTTCTCATGAAAAACGCTTAAAACTGCCAAAAGATACCAAAACTGCTAGTGATAAAGGAGCCGAAATTTTTCGAACTATGGGAGATCCTTCTTCCATTACTTTTGATGATAATGATTTTGATTTTGATAATTGTAATATCTCTGAAGTCATAATGTTGTTGCAAAAGCTAGCTAAGAGTCCTAATGCTAGTACTATAAACTTGGCTTTTACAAAACATATTACCAATGCTCTCATGAAAATTAGGGAAGAAAAGTTAAAACTTGAAGCTTCTATCCCTAAGAAATTAGAAGATGGTTGGGAACCCATCATTAAACTGAAAGTAAATGATTTTGATTGTAATGCTTTATGTGATCTTGGTGCAAGTGTTTCTATTATGTCTAAGAAATTCTATGATATGCTTAACTTGCCACCATTGGAGAGCTGTTGTTTGAACATTCATCTTGCTGATAATTCTACAAAAACACCTTTGGGAAGGCTTGATGATATTCATGTTATGGTTAATAATAACCTTGTTCCCATTGATTTTATTGTCTTGGATATTGAGTGCAAAGCTTCTTGTCCTATTATTTTGGGTCCACTTTCCGGCTCCATGGGCCTACCTGGAAAGTATCCCCCCATCACGCGGCGAAAGTCTCATGCAGGTCGTCGAGGAGCATTGCTTCTTTCTTGGTCTTGATGACTATATCATCAATGTAGACTTGGATGTTTCGCCCGATTTGCTTCTTGAGGCAATTTTGCATCATGTGTTGGTAGGTGGCACCTGCGTTCTTGAGCCCGAAGAGCATTGTTGTGTAACAGTAGACGACGAAAGGCTTGATGAATGTTGTTTTGTCTTTGTCTTCTTCCTTCATCCGGATCTGGTTGTATCCTGAAAAGGCATACAGGAAGGAGAGGTGCTCGCAGCTTGCCGTCGAGTCGACAATTTGGTCGATACACGGCAGGGGGAAGTGATCCTTTGGACAACACTTGTTTAACGAAGTGAAGTCGACACACATGCGGAGTATGTCTGTATTTTTCTTTGGCACCAGGACAGGGTTAGCTACCCAGTCTGACTTCTTGATCTCGCGGATGAACTTGGCTGCCAGGAGCCTATCGATTTCTTGCCTGATGGCAAGGCGCTTCGGCTCGGTGAAGCGGCGCATAGTTTGCTTGACAGGTCTTGCGTTAGGAAAGATCTGTAGTTCATGCTCGGCGAATTCCCTGGGTATGCCCAGCATGTCGGCTGGACACCAGGCGAATATATCCCAGTTCTCACACAGGAACTCGAAGAGCGCGCTTTCCTATGCAGGAGGCAAGCTCGTCGAGACGAGGGCCGTCTTCTTGGGATCGGTTGGATGTATCTGATGCGCCCTTGTGAGCGCCAGCTCCTGGAGCTGCTCCTGGGCCCCAAACGATTCAGAGATCTTGTTGAACTTGCGGTCGCACTCGTCGGACCGCTCGAAGTCGCCGTTGATGGTGATGGTCCCATAAGGTCCCGGCATCTTGAGCTTGAGGTAGGCATAATGCGGGACTGCCATAAATTTGGCATATGCTGGTCGTCCGAGGATGACATGGTACTGCGACTTCCAGTCCACCACCTCGAAGTCTATCTTCTCCTTCCTGAAGTTCTTTGGCTTGCCAAAGATGACGTCGAGCGTAATCGTGCCCAGGGGGTAAACTGGCCGCCCAGGTACTATTCCATGGAAGGTGTTAACCGACGGCGTGAGGTTGGTCGTTAATATGTTCATCCCGCGCAGCGTGTCGGCGAACATGATGTTGATGCCGCTGACACCATCCATGAAGACACGGCTCATCGTGAAGCCGCCGATCTGGGTGTCGAGGACGAGGTCTGCGTGCCCTGGCCATGGCACCTGCGGTGGATGGTCATCGCGAGAGTAGACGATGCTCGCGTGGGACCACCTAAGATATTCTGGCAGCGCTGGTGGTGACTTGACAGCGAGGTGCACCTGCCTCATTATCAGCTTCTGGTTCCGGTTGGAAGGCCGTCCCTTCTGTATCATGAACATGCGCCCGGCGGGTTTCGGGTAAGATTCTTCACCTGCTTGGGGTTCCTCGATGCGTGGCTGGAGCTGGATAGCTCCCGCCATATGTCCTGGTGGGGGCAAAGCTGGAGGAGGTGGTGCTCCAATGGCCGGCGCACCTGGGACGACTTGCGCCTGTTGCTGAAGGAGGCGGGCATACTGCGCCTGCAGATCTTGGAAGCTCTCACAATCCTTCAGGAGGTGAGAGGATGTAAGGTTGTCGTGCTCGTCCCTGAACATGTGAAATCTGCAGGATCCTTGCAGAGTAGGGGGAGGACGTGGCACTCGCCCATTGCGCGACTGGCGTGGTCGCCATTCTTGCTTGATGTTTTTGTTGTCCTTGTAGTCAGTTGTTCGGCTACCGCTTTCATAGCGACTGCCGTCACAGTTTCTTTGCTCGCGGCTGTCGGGAAAACCCGCTGCCACGAGTTCTGCGCCTTCGTTGTCGTCGTACGCGCGACTTCCGCTTGCGGCGGCGATCGCTGCTGCGGCAACTCTAGTGTCCTTGATCGCCGGCCTCCACAAGTGTGCTGCTGCGCTCGTTGCATATGGAATCTTCTCCGTCCGCCCACTCATTAGCAATCTGCATGAGGTGGGCGATGGTCTTTGGCTTTGCTCTTCCGAGTGCTTCTTTTAGCTCGAGTCGATAGACACCTCGGGTGAACGCGTATATCGCGTTGTCTTCTGAGATCCGCTCTGGTGAGTTACGCAGGAGGGTCCACCGCTGGATGTACTCGCGCAGCGTCTCATTTGATCGCTGCTTGCAAGCTCGGAGCTCCTCAAACGAAGCGGGCCGTTTGCACGTGCCGACGAAGTTGCGAATGAAGTCCTCGCTGAAATCTTCCCAGCATGTGTATGCTCCCCGTGGCAAGCTTTTGAGCTAGGCTCGGGCCGACCCTGAGAGCATGAGCTGTATGTATTGCATGGCCGTGGACGTGGAACCTCTCTGGCAAGTTACTGCCATGAGGTAGTCCTCTAACCAGGCGGAGGGTTCTTACAGGCCATCGTACTTTGGGGTCTCAGAGGTTAGTCTGAATCCCTTCGGCATTCTTGCTTCTCATATGCGGCGACTGAAGCACAATGCGCCACAGGGTTCAAACTCTTCTTCAGAGTCTGAGTCGTCGCTGCTCGCCTCGCGTGCAACCCGTCTTGAGCGGTTCCTATTAACCTTGCTCTGCGTGATGACGTTGCGTGCGTCTTCACCTTCCGCGAGGTGATATCGATCTTCTCGCCCGCGAGTTGCGCGGTGCCTTCGATCGCGGGTGACGAGGTTTTCTCGGTCGTGAGCGGCACGCTCGTTGTTTACGCATGTGATGCAATCCTCCTGATCGCGAGCAACGCGGTCACCAAGTTGGCGGGTCCGCGGTTCATGTCGTGGGCTTTGTTGGCGCCGAGGAGGCGCGTTGTTGACAGCGCTGCTGCATCTGCGGCTGGTTGTGGTGGTTCTTCTGGTATCATCCCCGCACCTGCCATGCTGACGAACTTGATTTGCTGGCGGTGCAAAGCCGCCCGAGGATCATTCTCCGGAGGTTGTGTCACTTGCAGGTACGTAGCCACCGACATGAGGGCGCCGGTAGCTATTTTGGGAATTGGTATTCCCCCCTTGTCCAGAGACATGAGGGAGTTCTCCAGGTTGCGCGTGACAGTAGTCCTTGCATCCTCAGGCATACGCAAGTAGCGAGGACGGCCGTGAGAGGGTTTAGATCGTGCTATTGATTGGACGGATAAATCCGCCCGTTGCGCGCTTGACAAACTGGCTTGCCTCCCTTTCCACAAGGACTCTCTCCTGCTCCTTCAGTTTGATTTTTTCATGCCATCGCAGGTACTGGTAGCATTGCAGGTCTTCAGCCGTGGCGTCCTCCGCCGGAGCACCGTCCGCTATAGCCTTTATCGCCTTTTCACCCATGGCCTGGGTGATATGCAGATGGGTTCGTCCGTTCTGGAGAGTAACTATGAATGGGTATACGCGTTGCTCAGGTGGTGGAGCGCTTGGTGATGCTGCCGTTATGACGGCTGTTCCCGCGGCTGGTCCCGCGGGTGCTGTCATGTACACTTGCATGGGAAGGATGCGCGGAACCTCTTCTGGATCCGAGTCCTCTCCAGAGGCAGACTCGAAAACTGCTTGGGTTCCGCCGACGAAGTATGGAGGGCTCGATGGCGGAGTCGATGAAGCATAGGGCACGACTGTCAGGTCAGTCATGCGCACGAGATTGGTGGTTGGTGATGAGCATCGCGGTGTCGCAGTCGAGAACAACGCGATCTCATCGAGCGATTCGCTCGAGAATTCGTTGTCGGAAGACATGGCGGCTGCTGATGCAACCGATGACGGGGCGGATTCCACCGCAGCAGTCGATGAAGTAGCGGCTGCTGTTGCCGCGAAGGGCGGTGCATCTGTGAGGCGAAGCGTGCCCCATTTGTTGACGAAGAAGCATAGCTCGCCGAAACTCACATCCACACCCACGTGCAGATCTACGAAGGCCGGAAGCATGACCAGCGAGTGCGGGCTGAACTCCAGAGAGCCGAAGAAGATCGGCGATTGCAGATCCGATGAGTTGCCGATTGTCGATGATGAGGCCGCTGAATCCGTAGATCCAACACCAGTCTTTCCCACAGACGGCGCCAATTGACGTGGGATTACCACGCCAAATCCCTCGGAGGTTATCCTTGGGTTTCGTGAAGAGGAGAAGATGGTGGTGTTGGTGAATTCGTCGGCTGACAAGCAAGATTTACCTAGGTTCAAGCCCCCGAAGGTAAAAGCCCTATGTTCTGCTTGTCTGGTATTGATTGATGATGTTATAAGAGAGCTACAATGGCCAGATCGGTAGATGCGAGCTTGCTAGGGTTTCTGGTGGCGAGTAGGGCTGGGTCTCAGGAATCCTCTACCGACTAGGGTTACAATTCATGAACCGACATAAGCTTTATCTATCTTGGGCTGTTTCCTTCAGTATGGACCTTCTCCTTGGCCTTGTTCCATGGGCCATGGCTTATTTGAACACCATATATCCTAACCGTGGCGCACCCGAAGGGTACACCCACGTCAACGTGCCCTTTGTTTGGGGCGATGCACAACAGGATGCGTTCATGATGTTGAAAGATAAGTTAACCCATGCTCCCCTACTCCAACTTCCTAATTTTGATAAGACTTTTGAGCTTGAATGTGATGCTAGTGGAATTGGGTTGGGAGGTGTGTTGTTACAAGAGGGAAAACTTGTTGCATACTTTAGTGAAAAATTGAGTGGGCCTAGTCTGAACTATTCTACTTATGATAAGGAATTATATGCTCTTGTTCGGACTTTAGAAACTTGGCAACATTATTTATGTCCCAAAGAATTTGTTATACATTCTGATCATGAATCTTTGAATCATATTCGTAGTCAAGCTAAACTGAACCGTCAACATGCTAAGTGGGTTGAATTTATTGAGACTTTTCCTTATGTTATCAAAGACAAGAAGGGTAAAGATAATGTTATTGCTGATGCTTTGTCTCGACATTACACTATGCTTTCACAACTTGACGTCAAAAATTTTGGGTTAGAGACCATCAAAGATTTGTATATGCATGATTCTGATTTTAAAGAAGTGGTGCAGAATTGTAAGGATGATAGAACATGGAACAAATTCGTCCTTAGTGATGGATTTGTGTTTCGTGCTAACAAGCTATGCATTCCAGCTAGCTCCGTTCGTCTTTTGTAGTTACAGGAGGCGCATGGAGGAGGACTAATGGGACACTTTGGCGTCAAGAAGACCGAGGACGTACTAGCCGCACATTTCTTTTGGCCAAAGATGAGACGGGACATTGAGCGTTTTGTTGTTCGCTGTACTACTTGCCAAAAAGCTAAGTCACGACTTAATCCTCATGGTTTATATATGCCTTTACCTGTATCTAGCGTTCCGTGGGAGGATATATCCATGGACTTTGTTTTGGGTTACCTAGAACAAAAAAGGGGAGGGATAGCATATTTTTTGTTGTGGATAGATTTTCTAAGATGGCACACTTTATACCATGTCATGAAACCGATGATGCTGCTAATATTGCTGATTTGTTCTTTCGTGAAATCATTCGCTTGCATGGTGTGCCAAATACAATTGTTTCAGATCATGATAGTAAATTTCTTGGCCACTTTTGGAGATGTTTATGGGCTAAGTTGGGGACTAAACTGCTTTTTAGTACTACATGTCACCCCCAAACTGATGGACAAACTGAAGTTGTTAATAGAACTTTGTCTACTATATATGCTTACGGCTGTTTTAAAACAGAATTTGAAATTGTGGGAAGAATGTTTGCCTCATGTTGAATTTGCTTATAATCGTTCGCTGCATTCTACCACTAAGATGTGCCCTTTTGAGATTGTGTATGGTTTTGTACCTCGTGCACCTATTGATTTATTGCCTCTTCCATCTGCGGTGCAAAATAATTTTGATGCTACACAACATGCTGAATTGATACTAAAATTGCATGAGACAACTAAAGAAAACATTGCACGCATGAATGCTAAATATAAATCGTATGGAGATAGAGGAAGAAAACATATTGTGTTTGATGTTGGAGATCTTGTTTGGTTGCATTTGCGCAAAGATCGCTTTCCTGATTTGCGCAAGTCCAAGTCAATGCCACGAGCTGCTGGTCCTTTTAAGGTGTTAGAGCGTATAAATGATAATGCATATAAACTTGAGATGCCTGCAGACTATGGGGTTAGTCCCACATTTAACATTGCAGATTTGAAGCCCTACTTCGGTGAAGAAGATGAGATTGTGTCGAGGACGACTTCAATTCAAGAAGGGGAGGATGATGAGGACATCCCAACTACATTTACAACCACTAGTCCTACCACTACACAAATACAAGGACCTATTACTCGAGCTCGTGCACGTCAACTAAATTATCAGGTACTTTCGTTTCTTGGAACTCTTCCAAATTTACATGAGAATATGCTACTGCCTAAAACCGATGTGTTTGTTACACTTAGGAATAATGGACCTAGCGAGGAGTTGATGGACAAGTATTGGAGCATGATCGTCCATGGAGATGGCAGCAAGCATACGAGGATTGAAGATGACGCCACACATGGAGAATCGAGGGTTGTGAAGCCACTATAAGGGAGCATGAAGTCATGGACGAAATATTCAAAGACCACACTTCATATTTTCGTCCATAGAATTATATGGTGTTGTGCCACCTCTATTTATGGGCCAGGCCCATGTATTTTTGAGATACCTTTTCATAGGCTGTTTTTAGAGTCCGTATTGATAGGGAAGCCGACTTAGGAAGGATTTCGGCCCCCTTTTCCAAGGCTGCACGAAATTTCCCTAAGTTTCCCTATAAATACCCCCCTAGGTCGTCACTTTAGGGTTTGGGTTTTGTTTAGTCTAAAGTTAGCTAGCCGTCGCTGCAACTTCGCCGTACTTCGTTTGTGCCAGATCAGTCAGACAAAGACCGCTCTTCGGAACCCCACTTTCATCTATAATCATTCATATTTGCAATATTCAGATTGCCAATTCTTAGTTCTTGCTTGTTCTTCGATTGGCTGCAGGAATTAGACCTTAGTTGGTTTGGTCGATTATGCTTCGGCGCTGTCATAAACCTTCCTGGAGTTGGTGTAGCGATTGCTAAGGCATAGCGTCCTCGCACGTTTGTAGTCGGATCGTCAACGTCGACGCCACCCAAATCGATATTTATCATCTCATCGAAAGATCGGACACCTGTAACAGCCCCAGCTTGTAATGAAAAATACGAAGAATTTTTCCACTTTTTGCATTCTTGTTTGCATCATGGCATCCATATGAAATTGCCATTTCTAGCTATGCACATATGCAAGCAACTAAAAAGGGGGAAGCAAAACTCCCACACATCCAAACCAAATGCAATTACTCAACTTAGCAAACCAAATCATTCTTGGACTTCCAAATGGGTTAGGAAGTTCCAAGTTTACTTTTTATAACTAATTGTCAAGATTCAATTATTGCCAAATGAGAAATGAACTTGAGAATCCACAATTGGTTTATTTCAATTCTATTTTTTGTAACGCCCCAAGATCGGTACTATGCAGACTTTAGCGTTCCAACCAAATCCGCATAATAACGATCCTAAAGGACGCCCACCAGGCATAACGTATACGTCGCAACACACACGTTATGCGGGTGGAATTGTGATAACATTACAACAGTTCTCGATGGAACCCACAAAAGAACATATATACAACAACGACTCACCGAGTCAAGAGCAAAGATACAATACAAAGATCCAAAGAACAGCGGAAGCGGGTAGCGTCCGGCTACGGACAAGAAACAAATTGGACTAAGAGTCCTGAAGATAAACGAAGGCACCATATCCCTGCCCAGGCCAAGCCGGAGGGATTCCTAAGCTAACGTCATTAGACTTCAAACCTGTTGGCTGCATTGGAATAGCAGCCCCGAAGAGGTCAGTACTAGTAGAAGTACTGGCAAGTAATACTCACAAGATATCAAAGCTGGAATTCCGGGGGAAGAGGGTTAGCAATTGAGGCGGCGGCAAGCATCACTAACAACTTATAGAGACATGCTACAACTTTCGTCTAAAGAGACAAGATAAGAGAGCGCATAAGAAACCAACTATACTACTCACCACATCAAAAACCCGACCAAGTATTACTCCCTCGATCAACCACCCGCGAGGAAGCAATCAGGGCAACTCACACGGTGAACAAGTTTTATGGGTTATTATTCAAGTAATCTATCTTACTAGTCAAGTTATTATCATTATAAGGTGCAAGTTGTCTATGATCTTTTAGCCAGCGCATTTCACCAAGTCGTCCATAACCACGAACACGGCTTATCGAAACGATTTAACCCTGCAGGGATGCACCAATGAACCCACACACATCGAAACACTCGCTTAGAGGTGTACCGGTGGAGCGTTCGACGCAATACTTCCCTTCTCTACAAACAAGTCCAGGGAGCCACCTAGCTAGGTCTGATCCACCTTGAGAGTCCGGCCGAAGCTTCGAGGTGGGCCTAACATCGGATTGGGGTCACACATCGGATTCGGGGAAATTTCGGGTTCGGAGAGGAAGTAGTCGAAGTAGTCGTAGTCGAAGTAGTCGTTCCGGTTGAAGTAGTCGAGGTACGCGACGTCGTGGAAGTAGTCGTACTCGGGTCGTCGTTGTGGCGGACCTTGGTGTTCCGGGCTTCGAGGTCGTCAGGGTTCCACGATGGTCGGGGAAGATCTTGGCGTGTCCACGAGGGCGGCATCGGTCACGACATGAAGAACTTGTCGATCCACGGAGATCTTGGAGGCTCTGGTCTTCACGGTCACGGAGACGACACGGCACGGGGATGGGAACACGACGGGAACACGTCGGGGAACGGCTTCACGGTGCATCGGGGAACCACGACGGGCACGTCGGGGAAACGGGAAATGTCGGGGAACCGGCTTCAGGAACGAAAGAAGTCGTGCAGTGGCAACACGTCACGGAGGCAAACGGGAGATGCCGGGAAACGGAGGCACTCGTGTAGGAACAGCAGCAGCACGGGCACGACAACGGGCGTCGGGGAACAACGGGGACGACCGTCGGAGGCGGAAGAGAGCACACGAGCAGCAGCACGACAACACCACACGGGAACAGCAGCAGGGGATGGTTGCGGCTGGGCAGAGGGGGAGCTCGGGAGGAGGGTGGCCATGAGGGGCGGAGCAGGCCGGCCGGGAGAGGAGGCGATGCAGGGGCGGTCGCGGGAGGAGGCGATGCGCGGGAGCAGGAGCCGGCCGCGGGCCGAGGCAGAAGGCGCAGGGGAGAGGAAGGGGCCTACACGGGCGCACGGCTGGACGGCCTGGGAGGTGGTGGGTCGGCGGCAGTGACGGGCGGCCGAGCAGGAGGGTGGCGGAGGAGGAGGAACCGGTGGCGGGGTGGTGCTGGAGGAGGCGAGCAAGGAGGAGCAGACGCGGGCGACCGAGGTCGGGGTGGTGCAGGGGAGCTCGGCAGAGCACGAAGAGGAGGCCGGACGGAGGAGCTCGAGTACGGGGACGACCGCGGCAAGAGGAGATGCAGATGGCCGGGGTAGAGAAAGCTCACGGAGGAGGTCGGCCAGAGCGGGCGGAGAGGAGCGGGAGGGAGGAGGAGGTGCGAGGTGGAGGAAGGCGTCGGGGAAGGCGCGGGATCGAGCCGGGGAAGCTGGGTGCGGGTGAGGCTCGGGGAGGAAGAAGGAGCACGGGAGAAAGAAAGAAAAAAAAAGGGGAGAGGAGAAGAAAAGAAAGGGAAGAAAAAGAAGGAAAAAGGGGGAAAAAGAAAAAGGAGAGAGGTGGAAGACCATTTTCGCGAATGACGAAAACGGAGGAGGGTGGCTGCAAGGTGCAAGGGGGTAGGAGGAAAAGAGCCAGGGCAGGAATTAGGGTTTTGGAGGCTAGGTGGGCTTGGGCCGGTTTGGGCTTCTCTCTCGCATCTCAAAATATATTTTTTTACAAATTAATTTGGCAATTAATTTTCGAAAACGGAGACGACTGTCTCAGTAAAACTTTTGTGACAATTTTAGCAAAACAAAATAGGGTTTAATAAAAAATAATTTTTGTTGCCAAAAATATGCGATGCTATGATGCTGATGTCATGATGATGCAAAAAGCAAAACAAACAAAAATCTAATTTGGGGAAAACCCCGAGACATTACAACCGACACCACTAATAAGGGATCTCGCCCCGAGATCCATGCTACCACCGGGGAGAAGAAGAGTAAGGTAAACTATCGAATCTTCCTGCACCATGTTGTTCTTCTCGACACCACTAACAAGAGGTTCTTGCTCACGTCGATGGCGATGTTCGTCTGACAAGATGCTTCCAAAGATCGAACCTATTAGGTAAAAGGGTTAGAAAATCGTCCACCCACGAAGATGCTATGACTCAGAAGATAGATAAGAAATAAGTTTTAAATCATATAAGATAAGAGGGGAAAGAAGGTAGAGGTAAGGAGTAAACAAGAATTCCTATCGAGATCTTTTCAAATAACTTTAATAAATTAGTTTGGACACTCTACAACAACGACCATTAGCTAGGGTATCCTACAGGCAGACTGGACCCGCGGGGTATCGAAGAACCAGAGCTCTGATACCACTTTGTAACGCCCCAAGATCGGTACTATGCAGACTTTAGCGTTCCAGCCAAATCCGCATAATAACGATCCTAAAGGACGCCCACCAGGCATAACGTGCACGTCGCAACACACACGTTATGCGGGTGGAATTGTGATAACATTACAACAGTTCTCGATGGAACCCACAAAAGAACATATATATAACAACGACTCACCGAGTCAAGAGTAAAGATACAATACAAAGATCCAAAGAACAGCGGAAGCGGGTAGCGTCCGGCTACGGACAAGAAACAAATTGCACTAAGAGTCCTGAAGATAAACGAAGGCACCATATCCTTGCCCAGGCCAAGCCGGAGGGATTCCCAAGCTAACGTCGTCATACTTCAAACCTGTTGGCTGCATTGGAATAGCAGCCCCGAAAGGGTCAGTACTAGTAGAAGTACTGGCAAGTAATACTCACAAGATATCAAATCTGGAATTCCGGGGGAAGAGGGTTAGCGATTAAGGCGGCGGCAAGCAGCACTAACAACTTATAGAGACATGCTACAACTTTCGTCTAAAGAGACAAGGTAAGAGAGCGCATAAGAAACCAACTATACTACTCACTACATCAAAAACCCGCCCAAGTATTACTCCCTCGATCAACCACCCGCGAGGAAGCAATCAGGGCAAATCACACGGTGGACAAGTTTTATGGTTTATTATTCAAGTAATCTATCTTACTAGTCAAGTTATTATCATTATATGGTGCAAGTTGTCTATGATCTTTTTAGCCAGCGCATTTCACCAAGTCGTCCATAACCGCGGACACGGCTTTTCGAAAAGATTTAACCCTGCAGGGATGCACCAATGAACGCACACGCATCGAAACACACGCTTAGAGGTGTACCGGTGGAGCGTTCGACGCAATACTTCCCTTCTCTACAAACAAGTCCAGGGAGCCACCTAGCTAGGTCTGATCCACCTTGAGAGTCCAGCCGAAGCTTCGAGGTGGGCCTAACCGTTTGCGTCTACGTGCTAGGTGACACAAACTACCATGAGAATGGTCACTTCGCATCATACCGCAAGCCCTACGTAAGTAACCACGTATCCATCTTACCATATCATCCATGCTTGTAACCGTAGAAACACCCGAACTACTTGTGGCACCTGGACAGGTTTGAGGATCCGGTAATATATTGCGGGGAGGCCCATAGAACTCCCACATGTGGTTAGTGCGCTCAGTCTTGGATCAGCGGAAAAGAACTCGGGTCCTAGGCGACACTAGCAGAACAAAACGCCACGATTGGCCTTCCGCCGGTGGCTTATCTTTATTATATTATTCCAATCGCAACAGAAATTAAAGATTACCATTTTAGTTGAGCCTAGCTATTATATTATCAACAAGACTAGATAAAAGAGACAACAGACTCAAGCAAAGAACCTAAGCATGCACTACGACTCGCAAGGCTAACAAGGTAAACAAGCAACAGGGTAAGTAGGATGTGGGGGTGTGGCTATATCATGGCTGCAAGGTAAACATGCAAATAGGATCGGGACAGAAGCATCGTGACATAAGGCTAGCAAGGAACAAAAGATAGGACGAGTAAGAGACAGAAAACAAGCAAAGATAGCAAGGGAGTATCACTTGCCTGCAATCCGGTAGAGGTAGCAGAACCTGTCGTTGCTCACATCAACTCATCGGCCTATCCCGAAGAAGCAACGAACACTGGGCAACGGAAAAGATGCATTTTACTCTACGGCAAAAGAAGCGACATGTTGATGACATGATGCATGACAAATTAAATGTGATCCAATTTTATTCCCTAACACATGGCAAATCATTTTAAATGGGATCGGTGCACAATATAGATGCACCGGACAAAACCCCATAATTTAGTTGATTTAATTCGACTAAATGGATAAAGGTGCTCGGAGAGGAAGTAGTCGAAGTAGTCGTCGTAGTTGAAGTAGTCGAGGTACTCGACGTCGTGGAAGTAGTCGTACTCGGGTCGTCGTCGTGGCGGACCTTGACGTTCCGGGCTTCGGGGTCGTCGGGGTTCCACAATGGTCGGGGAAGATCTTGGTGTGTCCACGAGGGCGGCATCGGTCACGACACGAAGAACTTGTCGATCCACGGAGATCTTGGCGGCTCTGGTCTTCACGGTCACGGAGACGACACGGCACGGGGATGGGAACACGACGGGAACGCGTCGGGGAACGGCTTCATGGTGCATCGGGGAACCACGACGGGCACGTTGGGGAAACGGGAAACGTCGGGGAACCGGCTCCGGGAACGAAAGAAGTCGTGCAGCGGCAACACGTCACGGAGGCAAACGGGAGACGCCGGGAAATGGAGGCACTCGTGCAAGAACAGCAGCAGCACGGGCATGGCAACGGGCGTCGGGGAACAACGGGGACGACCGTCGGAGGCGGAAGAGAGCACACGGGCAGCAGCACGGCAACACCACGCGGGAACAGCAGCAGGGGATGGCTGCGGCTGGGCAGAGGGGGAGCTCGGGAGGAGGGTGGCCGGGAGGGGCGGAGCAGGCCGGCTGGGAGAGGAGGCGTTGCAGGGGCGGTCACGGGAGGAGGCGACGCGCGGGAGCAGGAGCCGGCCGCGGGCCGAGGCAGAAGGCGCAGGGGAGAGGAAGGGGCCTGCACGGGCGCACGGCTGGACGGCCTGGGAGGTGGTGGGTCGACGGCAGTGACGGGCGGCCGAGCAGGAGGGTGGCGGAGGAGGAGGAACCGGTGGCGGGGTGGTGCTGGAGGAGGCGAGCAAGGAGGAGCAGACGCGGGCGACCGAGGTCGGGGCGGTGCAGGGGAGCTCGGCAGAGCACGAAGAGGAGGCCGGACGGAGGAGCTCGAGGACGGGGATGACCGCGGCAAGAGGAGATGCAGATGGCCGGGGTAGAGAAAGCTCAGGGAGGAGGTCGGCCAGAGCGGGCGGAGAGGAGCGGGAGGGAGGAGGAGGTGCGAGGTGGAGGAAGGCGTCGGGGAAGGCGCGGGATCGAGCCGGGGAGCAGGAGATCGAGACGGGTAAGCTGGGTGCGGGTGAGGCTCGGGGAGGAAGAAGGAGAACGGGAGAAAGAAAGAAAAAAAAAGGGGAGAGGAGAAGAAAAGAAAGGGAAGAAAAAGAAGGAAAAAGGGGGGAAAAGAAAAAGGAGAGAGGTGGAAGACCATTTTCGCGAAACGACGAAAACGGAGGAGGGTGGCTGCAAGGTGCAAGGGGGTAGGAGGAAAAGAGCCAGGGCAGGAATTAGGGTTTTGGAGGCTAGGTGGGCTTGGGCCGGTTTGGGCTTCTCTCTCGCATCTCAAAATATATTTTTTTGCAAATTAATTTGGCAATTAATTTTCGAAAACGGAGACGACTGTCTCAGTAAAACTTTTGTGACAATTTTAGCAAAACAAAATAGGGTGTAATAAAAAAAATTGTTGCCGAAAATATGCGATGCTATGATGCTGATGGCATGATGATGCAAAAAAGCAAAACAAACAAAAATCTAATTTGGGGAAAACCCCGGGACATTACATTTTTTAAACCAAGTTAAACTTTCCAAAAATTCAAACTAAAATCATGGGGAGCTTCAATATTATTGTGAGAGCCTCCATGAATATTTTCATTATTTTTGGAAATGTTTAAGTGCTCCAACTAAATACAATTTGTAAATTGTCAAAATTGATAATAGTTGAACCCTGTGAACAAATGTTGCTCTAAACATTTTATTTTAAAGCACCAATTTTTGTGGAGGTTCTAAGGGTACAGGGGAGGCCACCTGAATTTTTGTAGATTTTGTAAGCTGCTTCTGGACTAAGCTGCTTCTGGACTAGTTTGTAATTACTGAAAATCTAGACAGGGGGTTTTCGTGAAGGCATCGTCTTCTCCCCACTGTGGCCACAGTGGCCGGCGCCCATGCCGCCCCGCCCCCTGTGCCGCACCATGGCGTGGCCCCTGGTGGACTAGGAGCCCCCCCGACGCTGCCCACCTGCTCCCCTCACCCTCTCCTCCTCGTTCCTCCCCCAATTTCCGGATCGAGGCGAACCCTAGCTTCCCCGCTCTGACCACCGTGGAGACGTCACCGTCTCCGTCGAATTGCCGCCACTTGGAGCCTCCCAGGAGCGAGCCGACGCCGCCTTCTCCTCCGCCGCACCCTCCCCTCCCTCTACGCCGTAGGAATCGGGGCGGGATCGCCCGAGTCGCCGTCGACGTCCTTTTTCTTCTCCGCTCTGGCCGCCGCCTTCCGAGCACCATTGCGTCGCCGACCGGCCTCCCCGGTCTTTGCCGCCCACTCCAACGAGTCCCTGGTGAGTTCCTGCGCGTCTACCCCTTCTCCCGCTCCCCCTCCCTCTCATCCTCACCGTCGTTCCCCGTCGGTCACCGCTGCCTCTGCCGTTGCCGTCCCGGTCGTGACGGCCTTGGGGCCAGTTGGCTCCGATTTAGAGGCCAGCCCAAACAGTAAAAACAGTTAATTAATTAAATTAAAATAATTAATAACTTTTTACTTAGTGCTTCAAATTCGACAAATCAAATATCAAATTGTTCAGAAAAACAAACTCTACATGTTAGAATCATTGAAATGTTCTTTTGAATTTATATTCTTGTTGTTTATCTAATAATTCCTAAAATGGCATAATTAATACCTAATTTGGAAAAATTCATAACTTAAGAAATATTTAACCAAAAATTAAGGATAAAATATCAATGTGATTAGCACTCCAATTGCTATCAAACCATGCAAATATCATATCATGATCACAAATATTTATTTGATGTTATTCTTGAATTGATTAAAAGAATTAAATTCGAATAATTATTTAATTCACTATTTAATCTTCGATAATTGAAAATTTACAAATAAGGTATCAAAATGATCGGAAGAACAAACCCTATCTAATCATGTCATGTTCATGCATATTTAAGCCACATCTTTGTAATTTGATAATTTATAGATAATGTGGTCACTAAGATAAATATGGGGTTGTTTCCAAATAATTGCACTAATTATTTGGAACTCCATTTAATTTGTTAAATAAATTAAATGATGATATCTTTGCATAAGCTTGACATGTCATCATGTGATTATGCATTGCACTTGTCTTCGTGTGATTTATTTTGTTCTTCTGTATTTGTTTGGGTATCGATAGATTCCGGAGTGGAGGTTAACCCTACCTACCCCGACGAGCCATACTACACGCCCCGGTAGCAAGGTGTTGGGGTTATGCCAAACAGGTGTCCTCACAGAGGAGACTAAAAGCCAGCATACCAGGGTGACCCATAGTGGTGGTAAGCCGAATTCGGCTTAACCGAGCGGCCTAGTGTGCTGAAGCGCAGGAGGCCCATCCGGCTAAGGGAAGGTTCCAGAAGCCGGCCTGCATTGCGGAAGACTTAGCCCACAAGGCAGGGCCCAAGCCGGATTAGAGTAGAACTCTGTACTTAGTCGGTTAGGTTTCCTCCTGTAAGCCCTAGGTCCGGACGCCTTTATAAGCCGGCCTACGGGACGCCTTAGGGCACGCTCTCAATCCTGATCCACTGTAACTCGGCAATATTGCCTTATAGTGAATTATAGCAGCACGTAGGGTTTCGCCACCGTTGCGAGATCCGAAGCTGGGTAAACCCTTTGTCACCTCGTTGCCGGAACACCCCACGTCTCCAAAACCCCTCTCTCTACCTAGCTCGATGGCACCCCTGCCGCGGCTAGATTCGACAATACCATGATAGTTGGCGCCCACCGTGGGGCAGGAGATGTCCGGGGTTTCGATCCGTCCAGGAGCCACAGGCGGAGTCGGCGACACCATCGCGGTCGGCAGGGTGAGCTACTTCGACGAGACAGGAGCTGGCCACGTCTTCAACGATGGCTTCTGGACGCCGGCAAAGGAGGATCCGGCCGGCTGGTCCATGGTCTCCATCGGCGGTTTCGACATCTTTGTCGGCTTTACCGCCCAGGCGTTGGACGATCTCGGCTTCACCTCGAGCTTGCCCACCGCCCACCCAAGCAACCTCGACGAGGAGTCGGATCTGGACTCTGACGAGATCGCTGATCTGGATCTGGCTTTCGACGATGACGATGAAGATTCTGAAGACGATGCAAGTTCCAACATGGCGGCGCCGGACTTCCACTTCGTCGGCATCTTAGGAGAATCTGGCTCCCACGAGTCGATGACAGAGCCTGAGTCTATCCTCCCTGCTCTGCAGGCCGGGGTTGATTCAGAAGCCGGATCAGGGGACACCGCCCATATGGAGCAGGACCTCGAATCTGAAGGAGAATCCGACGATTTTAGTCGGAAAGTTGCATCCTGTTTAGGACGCCCTGCCGAGGTCTTGATGGGAAACGTCTCTGATCCTAAAGACGACCCCAACACCTCGAAAGCCGCCAATGGCGAAGAAAAAACTCCTCAAGCCGGAAATCTCAAGGTGGATTTTGTTCCACCACTGGCTCCATTGAAGGGGTCAGGTAGAGTGCCGGCTGAAGGAGACAACATTGATGTTACAACCGGCGAGGCGGTAGAGAAGGAGCACGAAGAAATGATGGCGAGGTACAACCAGCTGCTAACGCCACTCCCTCCTAACGCATCGCTGGACGACATTGAGAAGCGCCGCGCCCTGCTTGAGGAGCAAGCAGCCCAGATAGTAGAGCGTGAAGTTGAGCTTACAAACAAGGAAACGGAGTTCATCCGAAAGCAGAGAGAAAAGGCGGCTGACGATGTCTTCCGTCCGGCTCGTGACAAAAATCTGCACAAGAGGTTGGATTTCCGCAGCAAGTGGGAAGCCGACCATGTTGATTCAGTCTGGAGGAAGTACCATCACCGACGTTACCCGGTGATAAACCTCTGTTACTTCAATACCCCAGCCAAAAACATGGAGGCTGCCCAGGAGGTCATGTTCGACAAATCGTTGGATCGTGACGCTCGTCTCAAGTATTCGGCTTATCTCCTAGAGGTTGCACAACAGCAGCAAAACGACTCGCAAGTCAAAACGGGACACCTCGTCGACGATTCTCGTCCTTGTAAGTCGACTGCCAACAAGCCAATGGCTGCTGCCCCTGCTGTCCCAGACGATGACCCGGCCGGCTCAAGCAGCCACAACAAGGGCGGCAACAAAGACCCAAAGGACAAGCACCCTAGGGGCCCGGAATCCCGAACAGGCTCTTCACGCCATCGTGAGGCTGGCCGGGAAAGACATCAGAGCCGTGAGCGAAAGGAGGACCCTCGCAAGGAAAAGGCGGCGCCATCCCGTCATGTAGCGACCTTGCCTTTTTAAAATTGGCCAAGATCCCTGTGTTATTGTGCTAGTCCCTAGATCGAATAGCTAGCACCACAGTTTAAGATGTAATATCATGCAATTGCGTCAAGTATCTATTACATCGATGATCCAGAAGAATAAAACATTACAAATTGCATAGACAAAGGCTAGCATGTTACAAAGTTCAGCAGCGGAAAACTTAAAATAGCATGGAGCCTCATCATCTTCATGTGCCACAGGCAAACATGTTGGTTGCAGACTCGAAACCCTTATTCGTTTCCTTACTCGTCGTCAGAAAACCTGCAACACATAGGTTACAGCCAAAAATTGGTCAGAACCATTAGAATGGATCTGGCAAGTGATACTTGTGGACTCATAAGGGCAGACTCCTAATATCTATATGCATATTTGGCTGGTGGAGTTGAAGGCTATTTTGCAAAAAGCCAACTTTTTCCTAACTCTTTGTAAAACTTCTTTTCAACTATACGAGACTTTCATGGCATGAAAACCACCGTCTCAACTACTCTTGTTGACCCATCAAGTTTTAACTTAGAGAAATTGGAATGTTGAGATCTTCAGTTGACATCCTTGTTCAGCTGCTCAGAAATGTCCGTAACCGGGGACACGGCTATGATCATAGTTTGACACTCTCGAGAGGTTGTGCACTTTCACCACAAGACTTCATCAACCCATTCTGTCCTTGACCTTCTTGAAGTGAAAAGGAAAGGTGAAGATGAAGACGAGACCTTTGGGAACCAGTCCCCTGTTCGTCAGGCAGACCCATACAAGACATTCATCCGCTGAGAACTGCCGGAATCAGGTTCCTAGAACTTACTTAGTCAAGGCAGAGCCATAGTACCAAGTGGCTGCACTGGAAGCAATCTAAACTTGGAGCAACTTAAATCTCTTTGTTCCTGGGTGCCGTTCACAAGTGCACATACTCAGGTATAACCATGGAAATGGCCCTGAGCAGCCACTCAACTTTGTACCACCAATAGAGCAAAATCAATTGCCACCCAGGTAGTTGTTTAACTTAGTAGAAATTAGCTTTTCATAACAAAACACATAGCATAGCATTTCAATACTTCTACTAAGTTATCATATAGGTACTAGACACTTAGGAATATTTGGAGTAATACTAAACAGGTCTAGCATAGCAATACTAATAACACCTATCATGCTTTACTAAAATAAAACACTAAAATGCATATAGGAGAAATAATAGGTAATTTATGCAGGAGCATCACTTGCCTTTGAAAAACTTGTCGTTTCTCACACTCTCTTTTCAACGTAACTTGGAGCACTCCGTTCAATCTAAATAATATAAGCAAACAACAATACAACAATCACAAATAAGGCAATACAAACATATATGAATGCATGAAATGCAATCTAACACACAACAATATTAACAATAATACATCTAGTTAGTTTTCTGTTATGTAGCATATGCATGATGCCACAAAACAATTTTTAATAGTTTACTTAATAGGAATAATTCCAAAACACTCAAATAAAGGTAAAAACACAAATTCTAAAGTTTCTGCATAAAAACATTTTATAAATTTTGGTAAACATTGCTACTGGACAGAGGACATCTAAACAAGATTTTAGCAATTTGATTCACTCAAAAAGGATTTGTAAAACTCATTTTATAGCCTAAACAAGTTAATAACCATTCTGCAAATAACAAGTTAGTGCACGACTAAAATACACGTTTTTCTTATACTACTGTATTCTACACGTTCATACGAAACCATAGACTACAAAAACATCGAAAACGGAGTTACGGTTGATTTGATATGGAATTTCTAAGGTTGACCAAAATCTGTTCAAAGACAAAACCGAAAATAAATAGGTTTTGACACTTGGGAAAATTTGTATGGCCAAAATTATTATGTTTGGGCATAATAGGGTGGTCTGATCTAATATATTGGGAATAAGATATAGGTAAGATTAGAACATGTATGGGAGGCTCACCGAAAGAAACGAAAATTGTCGGTGTCGAGGAGAACGGTGTCAACGTGATGCGGGGTAAACGAAGTGGTCGATGTTGCGTTCGTCTTCTCGGTGTCTCTCGAGGCGCGGAGTCGTGTCCAGGAGGTTCGCGTGAATACGGGAAGGAGACACGACAAGGTCTCGGGCTCAAGAGGTTATTAGCCTCGGCGGAAGAGGAGAAGAACTGCGGCGATGTCGGTCACCGGTGAGATCGGTTGACCTCGTTCTCCATGGTTGTGCTGCGGGAAAAATTTGGAAAAATTAGGGAGAGTGAAGGAGGACACATAGATCACGCAGGACATCATCGTGAAGCATGACGAGGTCTCACCTCGTCAGAATCTTGGCTGCGGCGGCGATGTTGCTCGGGCTTCGGTTGAGGCGTGACCAACGTCAATGGAATGATGCATCACCATGTCCTGGAGGTTTGCCTCGATGATCGGAGTCTTCTTGTGCGAGGAATTGGCGAGAGGCTCACCGTGGACGACAAGATCTGGTGATGAACTCGGTTTGGGGCTGAAGTTGGCGTTGGTTGGCACGGGCTGTACAGAGGTCCTCTCAAGAAAGTTTGTTCAGGTAAGTGGTGGAGGAAGCCAAGGGGTGTAATGTGACGCGATCAGATTGTCTTTATAAGGACTGAGGAGGGAGATCAGGAGATGGGTGCCAACGAATGGCATTCGGTTCACCACGTCGGTCTGGAAGATTAAGACTTGGAAGTGGGAAACTACTTCCCTGAATGGAACCCCTGTGAAATTCTAAGCATTTTTCGTGATGGTGGCAAGTCCAAATAATGGCTATAATGGCCACTAGAGGGAGAGGAAGAGGTGGAAGTAGCCATGGTGGTAACGTACAGGTTCTGTACGTGCGAGAGGTGGAAGACGAACACGAGCAGTCGCTCGGTTCGGTTCGGTCGGCCTAGCTATTGGGCTTCGTCCAGTTAGTTTTTTTTTCTTTTCTATTATCTTGTTTTTGTTTTTATTTATTTGAACTCATTTTTGAAATCAATTTTCATTTCAAAGATTTCGGAAAAATATGAATACATATTTTTTTGAAAAGCTTGTTATAAATTAAACTTTTTTGTACTTTTATAATTTAAAACAAAATAATGAAATTCAAAATATTCATATTGACATATTTGGCACCTTTATGCCAAATTTCAATATGGTTTTAGAAATTTATTTTAATACCATTTTATTTTAAATAAAAACTAGAATATCAAAAGTAATCATTTTAATATATATTTTGCAATATCATTTTAAATTTCAATATAATAATTTGGTAAATCTTTTTACAAAACAATATAGTAATAAGTCCAAAAATTACTTTTAGGGTTTATATTTTCCCAAAGTATTATTTTAACTTCATAACTTTAAAATAGAAATAGATAATTTGTTTGAAACATTTGAAAACTCAAAATACTTTTTAAGAGGTCATCAAACCTTATATCTTTTGGGGTTTTCTTTTATTTTGAGATTTTCTATCAAACAATTCTCAAAAGTTTTCTTTCTTTGTCAAAAAGTTTTAGTTTCTTGTGATTTTTAACATTCCAAAGTTTTGGGATGTTACAGACTACCACCCTTAAAAGGAATCTCGTCCCCGAGATTCGGAGAGGCTAGAAAGAAAGATGGGTTTAGGATATCTGGGTTTTAGAGAACTGGGTGGGCTACCACCCTTAAAGAAACTTTTGTAGGCAGTCTTAAACTCCTTCCTTCGGGCTAGGGTCCATCGGGTTAGTCTTTAGGTCTCACTGGAGTCAACTATATTTTACACTCATGAAGTGCTCCATCTCTAATAGGTGGGTGTCTCTTTAGATAACTTCGGGTACCATTCTCTTTAATATGGCTTGACATATTATGTCTTCCATCCATGTGATGTCTTCGGCAATCTTTCTTCTCTAGGTTGGCATCCTTCAGTGCAAACAATGCGTCGATTCTAACGGAACTCTCATGGTGGGTCAAAACTTTCATTGCTGGATCTCTTCTTCTTCACGAGAGTTGTGGTTTATCCTCACCGAATATCTTACGTTTCGGCAACTTTTGCCTCACATAGGGTTATAATATTCTGGTGGTTCCGGCTTATCCACGTCGTCTCTCTTATAGGTATGTCACTCAGATTTACCAATCCAAATAGTGAGGGGAATAACATGAGTAGTAGGTATGGTGATCAGTCCATCCTGCACCCGTATCATTTCCTCAATATGTAGATAGGTGAATCACGTAGTCTATCTCTTGGGCATCCTCACTTGTCTAACAGAAAGTTTCCCATCTGCAAGACAACCTGAACTAAACTATCGCTCCTTTCAAACTATTGGGTTGCGTAAGCTCCTGCACACGTTAGCTCACAAGCTAAAGCTTGTTTTGTGATTCTTCTCCTTGGAAATATGCCTTCCATGTCGTCTTAGCTCATCAGTTTCAGTCCTATGTCTCCATCATTGGCAGATCGAGCAGTCTTCACAACGATATATAATTTTTCATAAAAGGTTTGGCGTACAAGAGTCGCCACAAGCTTCATTCATCCTCACAAATTGTGGTTATTACATCGACATTACACCACTACTACATCACAGTACTTATTCTTCCACTTACATATAACTATTGGCATTTATTACATCCTCAGAACATTTCCATTGGCTCTGGTCCTTCTTCTTGGCTAAACTTCTCATGAAAACTCAGTTGGTTTCTTTGCTTCTTGATTTAAACTGATATCTGATCCGCTTCTTTTCTGGTGTGGTGAGTGTGACAGCTTTACTAGCATGATCTATCTGACCTTCATACCTGGACATCCAGTCCTTGCCTATGATTATATCAAAACCTTGCAAGTCTAGCACAAACAACTCGCTTGGAAACTTGTGAGTCTCAAATTCTAAGGTCATGTTTTGGCATACCGCGTTTGCTGGTCTCTTCCCTTCTGTAGAGCTTACTCTGATGGGTCTTCTAATCCCTTGATAGGATATCTTATTTTTACTCACAAAGTCTTTTGATATGAGTGAATGTGTAGCCTCAGCATCGAAAAGTACTAGTGCAGAACATGAGTTGATCAACAATTCTTCAATAACTGGGTTTGGTCTCTTGAGAACTCTCTCCATGTTTATAGAAAACACATGTCCCTTTCGGAATTGAGTTGGCTTGGTCCCAATACTAATCTTCTTTTCTGGACAGTCCCAAGAATAGTGTCCCATTTTCTTGCATTTGAAACACTCCACCTGACTGAGGTCATTCCTGTTGGGTTTGGGGTGGGTGTTCTGACTACTGTTTTCTCCCATGATGTGTTCATCTCCGATGTCATAAACTTCTTCAATATGGACGGGGCTATGGTGGTCATGGTTGATGTGGTGGTCATTGTCGATGTGGTGGTTATTTTCTCTATGGAGGTCATGTCTATGAATATTATGACAATGGTGGTTATTGTCTCCATGATAGTTGAACTCAAGATGAACACGTTCGTCATGTGAAGTGTGCCATTCCCGCTGTGATTCTGAGTGATGCTTTTCCAAACTAAGCTTTCGCTTCTTGTTTGCAACTTGATTCAGTTTGCTTTCCAAGACTACAGCTTGGTCAACCAGTGACTGGTAGTTAGGGGTATAGGCAACTGTCAATAGAATGGATAGTTTGTCATTCAAACCATTTAGGAACCTTTCCTTCCTCTTGGTATCTGTATCAACATCATCCGGTGCGTAGCGCGCTAGATTATTGAACTCATTCATGTATTCTATAACATCTCGATCGTCTTGTCGGAGCTCGTAAAATTCCTCCCTCTTCAGTTTCATCACTCCAGATGAAATATGTGCAGCACGGAATCCTTCTTGGAACAATTCCCATGTCATCTCTTCAATGGGATGTGTGATCTGGTAGCTGTCCCACCAGTCTGCTGCAGGTCCTTCTAGTAAATGTGCCGCAAATCTAACCTTCTCAGCATCTGTGCATCCGATGGTCACTAAATCCTTATTCACTGAACGAAGCCAATCATCGGCCAAAATAGGTTCTGCAGTTCTTGAGAACTTTTCTGGTCGAAGCTTTAAGAATCTGATCAACATATCCACTTGAGATGGAGGTGGTGCTGGAATGTCCTGGTTGTCTTCTTGGTTTTGGGTCATCAGCTGATTCAACTTCTTCTGTGCATCTAGTAACTGTTGTAGTGTAGGTATCACCGAGTTGTTGGAATTTGGCTGGGACATCTGTTTAGTTTAGCATGGATAAGTAGAGATAGAGGGATACTAAGAGAGAGTATTAATACCCATACATAATAGATCAAGACAATTCATCTTACAAACAACATCTAGCAAGCATCAAACAACAGTAAATCAACCAATAGAGATAAAAACAACTTCTCCTACTTAATTTTCGAAATTATAGTTTGGTTAACAATTAAACACAACAAAGGTTTTTCAAAATAGACACGAAAGTACTGCCATACCACAATTTGGTAAGTCAATACAACATTACGATAACGTTATTCGGGTAAAATGGTGGTCTAGTCTATCCCTTCCTTCAGTGCTTCAAGATTCTCTTCTATTTCTTTGAGTTCGTCGAGGTGCTTCTGGGTGTTGTGAAGTCAAAATTTGAAGTCTTCTATCAAGGCACTTGATGGCTTCTCATACTTGTCATGTTGATCTTCAACGCCTTTGGAAACATTTCCAAGTTATGGTCATCTATAAATAAGATAAGATAACTTAGATAGAAATTAGATGAGGAGGTTACAAGAAGGAGATTAGGAAAGTTTTTGGATGAATAGAAAATAACTTTATGCCTATGGTCTTTCTTATTTCTAATCCAATCCTAGGGTTTCGAACCTACAGGCAACACAGTGCTCTGATACCATCTGTAGCGACCTTGCCTTTTTAAAATTGGCCAAGATCCCTGTGTTATTGTGCTAGTCCCTGGATCGAATAGCTAGCACCACAGTTCAAGATGTAATATCATGCAATTGCGTCAAGTATCTATTACATCGATGATCCAGAAGAATAAAACATTACAAATTGCATAGCCAAAGGCTAGCATGTTACAAAGTTCAGCAGCGGAAAACTTAAAATAGCATGGAGCCTCATCATCTTCATGTGCCACAGGCAAACATGTTGGTTGCAGACTCGAAACCCTTATTCGTTTCCTTACTCGTCGTCAGAAAACCTGCAACACGTAGGTTACAGCCAAAAATTGGTCAGAACCATTAGAATGGATCTGGCAAGTGATACTTGTGGACTCATAAGGGCAGACTCCTAATATCTATATGCATATTTGGCTGGTGGAGTTGAAGGCTATTTTGCAGAAAGCCAACTTTTTCCTAACTCTTTGTAAAACTTCTTTTCAACTATACGAGACTTTCATGGCATGAAAACCACCGTCTCAACTACTCTTGTTGACCCATCAAGTTTTAACTTAGAGAAATTGGAATGTTGAGATCTTCAGTTGACATCCTTGTTCAGCTGCTCAGAAATGTCCGTAACCGGGGACACGGCTATGATCATAGTTTGACACTCTCGAGAGGTTGTGCACTTTCACCACAAGACTTCATCAACCCATTCTGTCCTTGACCTTCTTGAAGTGAAAAGGAAAGGTGAAGATGAAGACGAGACCTTTGGGAACCAGTCCCCTGTTCGTCAGGCAGACCCATACAAGACATTCATCCGCTGAGAACTGCCGGAATCAGGTTCCTAGAACTTACTTAGTCAAGGCAGAGCCATAGTACCAAGTGGCTGCACTGGAAGCAATCTAAACTTGGAGCGACTTAAATCTCTTTGTTCCTGGGTGGCCGTTCACAAGTGCACATACTCAGGTATAACCATGGAAATGGCCCTGAGCAGCCACTCAACTTTGTACCACCAATAGAGCAAAATCAATTGCCACCCAGGTAGTTGTTTAACTTAGTAGAAATTAGCTTTTCATAACAAAACACATAGCATAGCATTTCAATACTTCTACTAAGTTATCATATAGGTACTAGACACTTAGGAATATTTGGAGTAATACTAAACAGGTCTAGCATAGCAATACTAATAACACCTATCATGCTTTACTAAAATAAAACACTAAAATGCATATAGGAGAAATAATAGGTAATTTATGCAGGAGCATCACTTGCCTTTGAAAAACTTGTCGTTTCTCACACTCTCTTTTCAACGTAACTTGGAGCACTCCGTTCAATCTAAATAATATAAGCAAACACAATAACAACAATACAACAATCACAAATAAGGCAATACAAACATATATGAATGCATGAAATGCAATCTAACACACAACAATATTAACAATAATACATCTAGTTAGTTTTCTGTTATGTAGCATATGCATGATGCCACAAAACAATTTTTAATAGTTTACTTAATAGGAATAATTCCAAAACACTCAAATAAAGGTAAAAACACAAATTCTAAAGTTTCTGCATAAAAACATTTTATAAATTTTGGTAAACATTGCTACTGGACAGAGGACATCTAAACAAGATTTTAGCAATTTGATTCACTCAAAAAGGATTTGTAAAACTCATTTTATAGCCTAAACAAGTTAATAACCATTCTGCAAATAACAAGTTAGTGCACGACTAAAATACACGTTTTTCTTATACTACTGTATTCTACACGTTCATACGAAACCATAGACTACAAAAACATCGAAAACGGAGTTACGGTTGATTTGATATGGAATTTCTAAGGTTGACCAAAATCTGTCCAAAGACAAAACCGAAAATAAAAAGGTTTTGACACTTGGGAAAATTTGTATGGCCAAAATTATTATGTTTGGGCATAATAGGGTGGTCTGATCTAATATATTGGAATATATAGGTAAGATTAGAACATGTATGGGAGGCTCACCGAAAGAAACGAAAATTGTCGGTGTCGAGGAGAACGGTGTCAACGTGATGCGGGGTAAACGAAGTGGTCGATGTTGCGTTCGTCTTCTCGGTGTCTCTCGAGGCGCGGAGTCGTGTCCAGGAGGTTCGCGTGAATACGGGAAGGAGACACGACAAGGTCTCGGGCTCAAGAGGTTATTAGCCTCGGCGGAAGAGGAGAAGAACTGCGGCGATGTCGGTCACCGGTGAGATCGGTTGACCTCATTCTCCATGGTTGTGCTGCGGGAAAATTTTGGAAAAATTAGGGAGAGTGAAGGAGGACACATAGATCACGCAGGACATCATCGTGAAGCATGGCGAGGTCTCACCTCGTCAGAATCTTGGCTGCGGCGGCGATGTTGCTCGGGCTTCGGTTGAGGCGTGACCAACGTCAATGGAATGATGCATCACCATGTCCTGGAGGTTTGCCTCGATGATCGGAGTCTTCTTGTGCGAGGAATTGGTGAGAGGCTCACCGTGGACGACAAGATCTGGTGATGAACTCGGTTTGGGGCTGAAGTTGGCGTTGGTTGGCACGGGCTGTACAGAGGTCCTCTCAAGAAAGTTTGTTCAGGTAAGTGGTGGAGGAAGCCAAGGGGTGTAATGTGACGCGATCAGATTGTCTTTATAAGGACTGAGGAGGGAGATCAGGAGATGGGTGCCAACGAATGGCATTCGGTTCACCACGTCGGTCTGGAAGATTAAGACTTGGAAGTGGGAAACTACTTCCCTGAATGGAACCCCTGTGAAATTCTAAGCATTTTTCGTGATGGTGGCAAGTCCAAATAATGGCTATAATGGCCACTAGAGGGAGAGGAAGAGGTGGAAGTAGCCATGGTGGTAACGTACAGGTTCTGTACGTGCGAGAGGTGGAAGACGAACACGAGCGGTCGCTCGGTTCGGTTCGGTCGGCCTAGCTATTGGGCTTCGGCCCAGTTAGTTTTTTTTTCCTTTTCTATTATCTTTTTTCTGTTTTTATTTATTTGAACTCATTTTTGAAATCAATTTTGATTTCAAAGATTTCGGAAAAATATGAATACATACTTTTTTTGAAAAGCTTGTTATAAATTAAACTTTTTTGTACTTTTATAATTTAAAACAAAATAATGAAATTCAAAATATTCATATTGACATATTTGGCACCTTTATGCCAAATTTCAATATGGTTTTAGAAATTTATTTTAATACCATTTTATTTTAAATAAAAACTAGAATATCAAAAGTAATCATTTTAATATATATTTTGCAATATCATTTTAAATTTCAATATAATAATTTGGTAAACCTTTTTACAAAACAATATAGTAATAAGTCCAAAAATTACTTTTAGGGTTTATATTTTCCCAAAGTATTATTTTAACTTCATAACTTTAAAATAGAAATAGATAATTTGTTTGAAACATTTGAAAACTCAAAATACTTTTTAAGAGGTCATCAAACCTTATATCTTTTGGGGTTTTCTTTTATTTTGAGATTTTCTATCAAACAATTCTCAAAAGTTTTCTTTCTTTGTCAAAAAGTTTTAGTTTCTTGTGATTTTTAACATTCCAAAGTTTTGGGATGTTACAGAGAAGAAGAGCTCCGGCAGGGAGAAATCTATCGGGGAATTCTCCTCCCAGAGGGGGGGAATCGCTGCCATCGTCATCGCCATCACGCCAAGCATCATAGGGATCATCATCAATACCATCTCCATCATCAGCACCATCATCACCGGCACCCTACCATCTCATCCCGCTGTAGCAATCGTCATTGTTTTGTTATTAGTTCATTGGAATCGTATCCCGGGTATTGATTACCACTTGTAGTTGATGCTTGAGAGTTTTATCGGTGAATTATCTTTACGATCAGATTGTTACCCTTATTCATATCACCTCTGATCATGATCTATATGATGTCTTGTGAGTAGTTCGTTTGGTTCTTGAGGACATGGGGAAAGCCTAGTTGCTAGTAATTGCATAATGTTGAGTAATATTTAATGGTTTGATTTATGTTGTGGTGTTATTCCTCTAGTGGTATCGTGTGAATGTCGACTACATGATACTTCAACTTTCAAAGGGCCTAGGGGAATGCATAGTGCATTTAGTTTGCTTATGGTAGGGTTGCAGGAGTGACAGAAATCTAAACCCCAATTTGTGAACTAGTGCACTAGGGAGCGTAGGGTCTCGGAGTTTAAGGCTGTGGTTAGGTTTTTATCTTAATTACTTTCTTGTAGTTGCGGATGCTTGCAAGGGGTTTAATCACAAGTATGTATTTGTCCAAGTAAGGGCGGTGCATTAGCATAGGTCCACCCACACAACACTTTATCAAAACATTGAAGGTTAATCACCGGCGTGCAATGAAACTGGGTAGGCAGAAACTCCCATGTGTTCTCGAGAACGTTTTAATATTCATAAGTAACATAACCGGCCTATCCTTTGAGCTTAAAAGGATTGGGCTATTTGCTGCAATAATTGTAGCACTCTTTTATTTACTTGTTCTTCATTTGTTCTTTAAATCAAAAATCCAAAAAACATTTCTCTTTTAGTGCTTTCAGTGGAACCTTGCTGAAAACTACTTGTCATCACCTTCTGCTCCTCGTTGGGTTCGACACTCTTACTTATTGACAGGACTACGATAGATCCCCTGTACTTGTGGGTTATCAACTACCATCGGAGTGAATTTTTGCCGGAAGACCCATTTACCAGAAACGACATTAGCATTGGGAGGACATGGAACTAGCTGCCAGGTGTTGTTGGAGAGAAGGGCATGGTACTTATCATGCATGGTAGCAGCCCAGTTAGGATCAAGAAGAGCAGACTTGTAAGATTTAGAGAGAGGAGAGAGATTAGTGGTGACGTGCAAATTTAGCTTTTTAGCGTGTAGACGAAAACCAGATTTTGCGCGTGTGTGCATTGTATGCTCATTATTTGGAGCAGGGACAGTGACAGCATGGGGTGGTGGAGCTAGCGGGAATGGCGAGGTTGAGGTGTCCGGCGCAGCGGAGGATGCGGACGTGGGGGTGTGCTGCCGCAAGTCTGCCGCGGCAGAGGATTGAGGCGAATGTGCTGCCGCGGCAGAGGTCGGCGTAGCCACGGCGGGAGATGGAGGCTCTGCCTTGGCAGAGGAAGTGGGCTGATTTGCTGCCGCGACAGCGTGATCGGGTGAGGCGCCAGCGTGATCGGATGTGGCGGCAGAAGGTAGGGGTGCAGTGACGTGTGTGAAAAGCGGAAGTTTGTTTTGGGGAGGAGATGATTTGGGTGCTGATGTGGGGCGGCTGTCGGTGAGCGAGCGAGTAGAGAAGGGAAAGACCGTTTCATCGAAAGTTACGTGTCGAGAAATATGCACATGACCAGAAATAAGATCAAAACACCTATAGCCTTTATGTTCATCAGAGTATCCTAAGAATACACATGGGATAGATCTTGGGGATAGTTTATTAATTGATGTAGCATATACATTGGGAAAACAAAGACAACCGAAGACGCGGAGCTCAGAGTTGTTAGGATGAGAAAGAAAAAGAGAGAAAAAGGGTGTTGTTGTAGGATTGATACTGGATGGGCGAATATTCAGAAGATAAGTAGCAGTGCGCAGTGCTTCGGCCCAAAGGGTGGATGGCATGGATGCTTGAATAAGAAGTGTTCGAATAATATCATTGATTGTGCGAAGAGAGCATTCAGCTTTGCCATTTTGTGGTGATGTGTATGGACATGAGAAACGGAGAAGGATGCCATGTTGTAGGAAAAAGTTTCGATTTGCAAGATTGTTAAATTCTTTACCATTATCACATTGTATAAATCTGATGGGAAGAAAAAAGTGAGTTGCAACATAGCGTTGAAAGTTAATAAAAATTGTATGTACATCAGATTTGTTTCTGAGTGGAAAAGTCCATATAAAGTGTGTGAAATCATCCAAAATAACGAGATAATATTTGAAACCAGAAATGCTTAAAGTTGGAGATGTCCACAAATCGCAATGTAGAAGCTCAAAAGGAAACGTACTGAAGGAGCTAGAAGAGCTAAAGGGTAACCTAACATGTTTTCCTTGTTGGCATGACTCACAAATCGATGGACTATGAGAATCTTTATTACATGGGATGGAGAAATCACTAAGCAAAGATGACATTGTGGCGCTATTGGGATGACCTAAACGTTTATGCCAAAGATTCACAGTGGCGATCATGGATGATGGAGGCGCGGCAGCAGAAGCACCATGGATTGAGTAGAGGTCACCGGAGCTATCGATGCGTGCGATCTCCGCCTTGGTTTGGAAATCCTTCACAGACAAGCCAAAAGGGTCAAACTCGACAGAGACATGGTTTTCAATGGTGAAACGACGAACTGAAATTAGGTTTTTGATAAGGGCTGGTGCAACTAAAACATCATGAAGGAGTAGTGGTTTGGTGGTGGATGAAATTTGAGTGTGACCAACGCATGAAATAGGGGTGGAGGAACTATCACCAAGTGTAATTGAGGAAAAATAAGATGGAGTGCAATTTGACAGCATATTATTGGATGAAGACATATGACTGGATGCACCAGAATCAAAGATCCAAGAAGTACCTGTATTACCTTGTGCAGCTAAATTATTCATGGCCTGGATAAACGCAGCTTGATCCCAGCTCGGAGTGTTGGCGGGTGGCGGTGCTGTCGGTGGTGCAGGTGCTGGCGCCGATGGTGTTGCCGCATACATGGGGTACTACATCGGCGGGTAGTAGGCTTCGGGATCAGCATGGTAGAGTGGCGTCGGCATGGGTGCACCGTACTGGATCGGCGGGGCAGCAGCATAGGAGGCAGGACTTGGAGCGGCGTAGTAGGCTTGAGCCGGTGCACGGATGCCGAGGAGTCCAGGAGTGCCGGTGTGGGGCCGCAGACCCGTTTGCCACGCACCGGAGTAGGCAGGGGGGCGCCGGCGGGAGAGGGTGCAGTCCACGGCATAGACCAGGCCTGGACGAGGCCCGTCCATGGATCATAAGGAGGACGCCAAGCTGAAGGGGCCGGTGTTGATGTCGAGGCGCCAGTAGGAGGAGCTGGTGGTGGTGCTGCAGGCCGAGGCGGTGGAGCAGGTCGAGGCGGGAAGTACATGGGGTTCTTCCCGCGATAGTTGGGACTCGGGCGCCATCCAGGTGGTGGTGCTGCAGCTGATGGAGGAGGAGCGACCGGCGGGGGAGCCGGTGGTCGTGGCGAAGCAGCGAAGACCTGGGGGCGCGCCTGCTTGTTGGCTTGGGCACGATCTGCCCACTGCAGGATGGAGCGCACCTCGACAAAGGTAGGGCGAGGACGCATCATGGGGATGAACGATGCCTGCTTCTCAAAATTTTCACCGAGCCCGGCGAGTAGGGTGTTGATGAGTTGGCGATCGTTGATGGGATCACCAAGTTCCCAGAGTTCGTCAGAGATGGCCTTGAGGCGTTGACAGTAGATGCCGACAGGAGAGTCGCCTTGAACCGTGTTGCGAAACTCGGTGTGTAGATTGGTGAGGCGAGCATCAACATTGTCCTGGAATAGCTGCCGAGGAGTGGCCCAGAGATTGGCAGCGGTGGTGGCCTCGCGATAAACAAGGTTAAAAATTTCTGTAGAGACCCGCGTGTAGATCCACTGTATGATCGCGAGATCATCTTTAACCCATTAGGGATCATCAGGGCGGGGAATTGAAGGTGTGGCAACGTGGGATCGCAGATCACAGCGACCTAGATGAATATTGAAGAGATGGCACCAATGATAATAGTTGTGGGCAGCAAGATCTAGAACTATAGGAATAACATGGGACACATCGGAGATAGTATCTGTGAGAGAGATGTGAGGGGCTGGTGGTGGAGGGTTGTGGTAGTTTGATAATTGGGTGGAGGAGGAAGAGGTCTTGGCGGCGGCAGCGGCCTTGGCATCGAAGTAGCCAGGAGGCGGTGGCGGCGGCGGGATGGGTGGAGTATCCATGACCTAGGAACGAAAATAGCTCTGATACCATGAAGAGTTTTGATAATATGACACTTGATTCAGTAACAACGGGGGTACAAGGTTTATATAGTACATGAGAGAGGGGATCGGTAGAACCGGTGCCCTAACCGGTAGAGGAGGCCGGCCCTAACACGATACCGGTAGAGGAGGCCGGCCCTAACACGATATATAATCTAACAGTTATTTATAGAGATTTTGTAAAGAAAACTAATTCTATTCAAGTGAAAAGCAGTACGTATATGATCTAGACGATGCTCTAGACCCACTGGCATGCGTCATGCGAGAGAAATCGATTGATCTCAAGAGAAATAATGACTGTCACGTTCAGGACATTTCGGAAACGACCAGACCGAACATGAGTTTAGGGCCGTGATCGCCTAGTGAGCTCGCCAAGCAAGCGACGGCCCACAGCCAGGCCTGCTGCTGTAGGTGCATATTACACACTCATGTAGGTGGTTGTTGCTGGATATATATATAGACTGGAGCACAAGGGTTATTTACGTACCATATTCCTAATCGGAGTGGACCTCCTAATTGGAGTTGACGATCAAAGAGGTGTTTATCCAGCATGGATGAGAGTTTAGTATAAATCGGTCCACATATTATGTATTCCTTTTGTTATCAAACTATGTCATTTGAGATTTTTTTGGGCGCTTGCTAGGGCTGTGCGCATCTTGTTATGTAGAGACTTGTGAACTCTGTGTGTTTGTATCATTTTGAAACGAGTTTTGAGTGGATGCAAAAAATTATCGAAGAAGCATCTCTCCCATATAAACTCTGTGAAGCATGGTGTATCATCGTACACGTTTCGTGAGAAATGTATATGTTAACCACCGTAGCCACACATTGAGATCGATTTTACCTAATTTAATTAGAATTTTCGTTTGAAGACACACAAAGATTAATTTGCAGGCAGGCATCGGCCGGCAGCCTTCATGTCTAGAGTACGTACAATAGCACGAGGAGAGCCTTGAAGCTAGATTGAATCTCACAGGTAGCAAGAGATTTAACAACAGTGCGCTCAGTCATCACTGTCGATATTTATTACTCCCTCCGTTCCATAATGTAAGCCTTTTTAGCATTTCTTTTTCCATCCGTATCCAGACATGTTTTAGTGCAAGATTCATTTGAACCTTACACTAAAACATGTCTAGATACGGATGGAAAGAGAAATGCTAAAAAGGCTTACATTATGGAACGGAGGTAGTATTTCCGAATCGAACTTTCGTGTTCATACAATCATTCATACCAGGGCCAGACGTGCTTCCAGTTTTATTTGGAGTATTAAAATGTAAGTACACGCGTACGAGGCGATAGTAATATCTATCGGTTCAGTATAAGCCAGTAACTTGTACTGCTAGGACTAGGAAGCAAGCCTCAAGGCCAAGGCTGAGCAATATATCCAATATCCTTCCATTATGCGGAGACGGGGTTGGCATGGGACTAGGGTTGACCTGCCGGTACGCGGCACCCGATTCTGCGGCACGGTCGATGAGGGACCAGAGTACCACCTCCCACTGTAAGGAAGTACACAAGCATCCATGGATGATATTCAGGTATAAGTAACTGCTCAGGAACGCTAGAATTTCAAGAAGGATGCGATCACGAAAAGGATGAGAAGAACAGTTCGGTAGCACTAACCACTGATTTCGCTGCGGGCCACTGCAACGGAACCGCTCATGATCACCGCGGAGAAGATGAACAGAGTGATTTGGAGGAGTACCAGGAAAGGCGCAGCTCTGGAGAAGGACCCCATCCGAGCTCAGTCTGGCTTGCTTACTACTGCTAGTCACTACCCTCTGAAGTCTGAATTGTGATGAGTTTGAGCTGTGCATATCCTGCTGCTAGCTGGATGGCCATATTTATAGAAATCGATCCTGATGAAGAACTTCATATTAGCCCCTCAATTTCCCTATACTTTTCTCCGAACATTATCTTTTGAGCAACCGTTTATTGGGATCAACCATGCACTTTGTGTGGTACACAAGGGTATGCTGATTGGTAACTGCTAGTCAAGGATGTTGACAACATTGCCATGCAATAGCCAATAGACAGGCACAAGAGAAACCGTTTATCAGCTAGCCGACGACCCAACAAAGGAACGACAACGACCTGGGAAACCAACTAGGTCTCCGGTGATCTTGTGACGCATGAGGATATCCACTCGCTGGTGTCGCCTCGCATTTCCACCTAAAATCATAGCCAGCCCTCCAAGATTAGAGAAAACTAGAAATATTCCCCGCGCATTGCAGCGGGGACCTTTTAGAAATTATGTTATGTATAAATAAAGTGGTATAAAAATATGATATATTAAATTGTCTAAACTAATATGCTAATTTAATTTTCCATAGTCGACATACTAAATTTATTCAACACAAAATATGTGTATTAAAAAATTATTAACATGGACAAAAAAATGATTAAAAATATAAGATGATATGGAGTTTGCATGTAGAGATTAATAAATATTAGTGGGGATGACATGGACAATTGATTGGCTAATGGAATAGATGATGTGGATAACTTGCATGTTAAGATAGAAAAATCATAAATAAACTTAGTGAAGTTGGGCAGTACTCTGCCAGCTCGGCCTACGCGGCACAGTTCATCGGCAGAATGAAGCTTCCAGCCCTCGAGGCTGTTTGGAAGACCAGGGCTGAAGGAAAAGTAAAGTTTTTCCTCCGGTTAGCGCTCCAAAACAGGAATTGGACAGCTGAAAGATTAAGGGTTAGAGGCCTTCCCCACAATGATCTCTGCAGTTTGTGTGATCAGCAGTTCGAGACGGCCTCGCATCTGGCGCTGGCTTGCCCGTTTGCCAAAGAAGTGTGGGCGACCTTTCAGGATACCAACCCAAGGGCTGTGCAAATTGCAGCAAGCTCAAACTCCATCAATGAGTGGTGGGATCAGGCGAGGAAGGGTAAAGCGGATGAGCAGAAGAAGAGGGATATCACCCTGGGTATCTACACAATTTGGCACATATGGAAAGAGCGAGGTCGACGAATTTTTCAGGACGTCAATGCCACGGCAAGCTTGGTCGCCAGGCTTGTTAGAGATGATCTTGACTTGCTGCGCTTGGCGAGAGTAGGGCCACGAAGGGCCATTGCCCAGTAGAGTATTTTTCATGTTTGTATTTGAGTTCGTTGAGTGTGCCCTAGGGTAAATCTAATGCTGTAATTTTGTGGGGTTTTTCCCTCTCCTTTATTGAAAAATGCAGAGCTCCTGCTGTTTACGTCAAAAACTTAGTGAAGTTTTGCTTTATAAGAGGTATACATAACACTAGTAGAAAAATGGTCTTTGGGAAAGCCAGAAAAAGGCATTAGGCCCGGTTCCCATACAAACCGGGACCAATGCCTGGCATTGGTCCCGGTTCGAGTTGCCAGGAGCCCATGGAGCATTGGTCCCGGTTCGGTTGGGGACATTAGTCCCGGTTCGTGGCACGAACCGGGACCAAAGCTGTCGCGGAGGCTTTGGTCCCGGTTCGTGCCACGAACCGGGACTAATGCCCGAGCTTTGGTCCCGGTTCGTGGCACGAACCGGGACCAATGCCCCTCCCCTGCCTATATGTACGTAACCCCCCCCCCCCCCCCCCCCCTTCTTCTCTCCTCTGTTATTTTTTTTGCTTGGATTGGTGGGAAGTGGGTGCTGGTTTTTTTCCTTTGCCACGCACAAGATGTGTTCGATGAAATGCCCGAGCCACACTTAAGTTCACACAAAATGATATCCTCGACCGAGGTTAGCAACTTTATCCTTTTCATCTATAATTGATACAGAAATATTGCATGTGTCGATGTATGGTGGTCATTTCAGTATTCAATATGTTATTCTAATTGTATTTGATAAACTTAATTATATGATATGCAGATGGATGAACGGCAGCGATGGATGTACGGCGACCGACGCAGTTCTGATTTTATTGCAGGCCTGCATAAATTTATCCATGTGGCTGAGGCAAACAAATATGATGGTTTTATGCCTTGTCCATGTGTGGACTGTCGGAACATTAAGGAGCACTCTTCCTGGAGAACCCTTCAAGGCCACCTGCTTCAGAGAGGTTTCATGCCCAGCTATAATTGTTGGACCAAGCACGGAGAAATAGGGATTATGATGGAAGGCAATGAAAAAGAAAAGGATGATGAGAACTATCCTATGTTCCCTGAAGAATACGGTGATACTGCGATGGAAGACAATGAAGAAGAAGCAGGTGAAGAACAATAGGCGTCAGATGAGCCCAATGATGGTCTTGGTCGGGTCATTTCTGATGCAAAACGAGAATGCGATACAGAAAAGGAGAAGCTGAAGTTGGAGGCCATGCTAGAGGATCACAAAAAGTTGATGTACCCAAATTGCGAAGATGGCAGCACAAAGCTCGCTACCACACTGGAATTGTTGAAATGGAAGGCAGAGACTGGTTTATCTGACAAGAGATTTGAGAAGTTATTGAAAATAATGAAGCCGAAGCTTCCAAAGGATAACGAATTGCCCGAGACTATCTGCCCTCTAGGATTAGATGTGCAGAAGATACATGCATGCATCAATGACTGCATCCTTTACCGCAGTGAGGAGTACAAGAATTTGGATGCATGTCCGGTATGCACTGCACTGCGGTACAAGATCAGACAAGATGACCCTGGTGATGTTGAGGGCGATGACGAGCCCCCCAGGAAGAGGATTCCTGCTAAGGTTATGTGGTATGCTCCTATAATACCATGGTTGAAACGTCTGTTCAGAAACAAAAAGCATGCCAGGTTGTTACGATGGCACAAAGAAGAGCGTAAGAAAGACGGGAAGTTGAGACACCCCGCCGATGGGTCGCAGTGGAGAAAAATCAGAGAGAGTTCTCGGACTTTGCAGGTGATGCAAGAAACTTATGGTTTGGTCTAAGTACAGACGGTATGAATCCTTTTGGGGAGCAGAGCTGCAGTCACAACACCTGGCCCGTGACTCTATGTATCTACAACCTTCCTCCTTGGTTGTGCATGAAGCGGAAGTTCATTATGATGCCCGTTCTCATCCAAGGCCCGAAGCAACCCGGCAACGACATTGATGTGTACCTAAGGCCATTAGTTGATTAACTTTTGCAGTTGTGGGCCATACCAGGTGTACGTGTGTGGGATGAGCACAAACAGATGGAATTTGACCTACGAGCGTTGCTGTTTGTAACCATCAATGATTGGCCTGCTCTTAGTAACATTTCAGGACAGTCAAACAAGGGATACAACGCATGCACACACTGTTTAGATAAGACTAAAGGTACATATTTGGAAAAATGTAAGAAGGTCGTGTACCTGGGGTGTCATCAATTTCTTCCAGGCAGTCATCCCGTAAGAAAGAAAGGCAAGCATTTCAAAGGTGAGGCAGATCACCGGAAGAAGCCTAACCTCCCTGATGGTGATGCTATATTTGGTATGGTCAAGGACATAGAAGTAATCTTTGGAAAGGGTCCTGGCGGTCAATCTGTTCCGAAAGACGTCGCTACCGGACACGCGCCCATGTGGAAGAAGAAATCTATATTTTGGGAGCTACCCTATTGGAAAGTCCTAGAGGTCCGGTCTTCAATCGACGTGATGCACGTGACAAAGAATATTTGCGTGAACCTGCTAGGCTTCCTCGGCGTGTATGGGAAGACAAAAGATACACCGAAAGCAAGGGAGGACCAGCAGCGTATGAAAGACCCAAACAACAAGCATACGGATAAAGGGCGTCATTACTTAAGCAGCTACGCTCTTACGAAAGCAGAGAAGGAAATAGTTTTTGAATGCCTGAGCAGTATCAAGGTCCTGGCTGACTTCTCGTCAAATATAAAGGGAATAATAAATATGGCAGATAAAAAATTGCAAAACCTGAAGTCTCATGATTGCCACGTGATTATGACGCAGTTGCTTCCGATTGCATTGAGGGGGCTTCTATCGGAAAATGTTCGAGTACCCATTGTGAAGCTATGTGCATTTCTTAATGCAATATCTCAGAAGGTAATCGATCAAGAAAGTCTGACAAGGTTACAGAAGGATGTGGCCCAATGTCTTGTTAGTTTTGAGTTGGTGTTCCCCCCATCATTTTTCAATATTATGACGCATCTCCTGGTTCACCTAGTCGACGAGATTGCAATTCTCGGTCCTGTATTTTTACACAATATGTTCCCCTTTGAGAGGTTCATGGGAGTCTTGAAGAAATATGTTCATAACCGTGCTAGGCCAGAAGGAAGCATCTCCAAAGGCTATGGAACAGAGGAGGTCACTGAGTTTTGTGTTGACTTTATTCCCGACATTAAGTCGATTGGTATTCCTGAATCGCGGCATGAGGGGAGACTTAGTGGAAAAGGCACGCTAGGAAAGAAAGCAATGATATGTAGGGACGGGCATTCTTTCACTCAAGCACACTACACAGTTCTACAAAGTTCCACCTTCGTGGCTCCGTATATCTAGGTACACAAGAATATTGTACGCTCCAAAAACCCAGGGAAGCCTGACTCCTGGATTAAACAAAAACACATGGAGACTTTCGGCAGTTGGTTGCGATTACATCTCATGAATGACACCGATGTTGGAGATCAACTCTACTTATTGGCCGCGTCACCATCTTCGACTGTATTGACTTTCTAAGGGTACGAGATAAATGGGAATACATTTTACACGATCGCCCAAGATAAAAAGAGTACCAACCAAAACAGTGGTGTTCGCTTTGATGCAACAGACGAGAATGGACAAAAGGACACATACTATGTTTACATAGAGGAGATATGGGAACTTGACTATGGACCTACTTTTAAGGTCCCTTTGTTTCGGTGCAGTTGGGTCAACATGAATGGAGAAGGGGTAAAGGTAGACCAGCTGTACGGAATGACAACAGTGGATCTCAAGAATCTTGCGTATAGAGACGAACCATTCTTCCTAGCCAATGATGTGGCTCAGGTTTTATATGTGAAGGACATGAGCTCCAGATCGAAAAAAAGAAAAGATATGGAAACAAATACATCACACGATGAGCCAAAGCGTCACATAGTTCTTTCAGGAAAAAGAAACATCGTGGGAGTCGAGGACAATAAGTTTGATGAAATTCCGCCCTTCACAGTGAAAACTGACCCAAGCATCCCGTTACATAATGAAGAAACTCCATGGTTACGGCCGAAGAAGCGATCATAGAGATCATGTCAAATGCATGAGTGTTCTCAAAACCTTTTTATGTATGAGTGTTGTCAAATGCATTACACAATATATGTATGATCGAGTGTTCCCAAATGCATTAAACCTTTTATGTAATTTGTATTCGGTGGTCGCCATTGTAGTTTAGGTTACTACTTGCTTTTGAAAACTTGCGACCTAAAGTATCAAACTTCCGGAGATATGTGTGATACTCAAATAAATAGATAGAAAAATAAGAGAGAAAAAGTAAACAGAAAACATAAGAAAGAAAATATAAACAGAAAATATAAGAAAGAAAAAATAAGAGAGAAAAAACAAAAGCCCATTAGTACCGGTTGTAATATATAGGGTCATGTGGCTGATCCAACACTGGTGAGCAGCAAATCGACCTTCGATCCAAGCAGCCGCAAGACTTCTCTGATGATCTAACGACCGTCCCAAAAAGTGTTGGGAATGTTGTAGATCATCAGAGCGCCTTGCAGCTGCTTGGATCCGACCGAGGGGCATGGATACCACTTCCACCTCCTCGGCAATTCATCATTGGGTCACCCTAATCCAGTGGTTGGATTCAACCTACCTGAGGGCTTGTGTTTCCAACAGCGTCGTTGTGTTGTCCTTATTCACCGACCTACAGGAGGTGGCTCCAATGGCTGGCCGACGAACAAGGACAAACACAATAATGCCAGGGAACATGCCAGCAGGTAGGCTAAATCCAACCATTGGGTTCGGTGGCAAAGGTAGACGCTGTGCCGTTCGCTGCAGGGACGTCACTATTTATAGGCGATTAGAAGGTGTACCTGTGGATGAGGTGGGAGTGCAGATCCAACAACTCACAAGCCCTCAAAAGAAACACACCTCTGATCCAACGACTCATAAGCGCTTGAAAGAAACACACGATCCGTGTGCTTCTTTAGTCCCGGTTGGTAACACGAACCGGTACTAAAGGCCCTGATCCAACAGCTCACAAGCGCTTGAAAGAAACACACGATCCGTGTGCACATGATCCAACAGCTCACAAGAACTCGAAAGAAACATAACTCTGATCGAACGGCTCAAAAGCGCTCGAAGGAAACACACGATCCGTGTGCTTCTTTAGTCCCGGTTGGTAACACGAACCGGTACTAAAGGCCCTGATCCAACAGCTCACAAGCGCTTGAAAGAAACACACGATCCGTGTGCACACGATCCAACAGCTCACAAGCACTCGAAAGAAACACAACTCTGATCCAACGGCTCAAAAGCGCTCGAAGGAAACACACGATCCGTGTGCTTCTTTAGTCCCGGTTGGTAACACGAACCGGTACTAAAGGCCCTGATCCAACAGCTCACAAGCGCTTGAAAGAAACACACGATCCGTGTGCACACGATCCAACAGCTCACAAGCACTCGAAAGAAACACAACTCTGATCCAACGGCTCACAAGCGCTCGAAGGAAACACACGATCCGTGTGCTTCTTCCCACGATGCTGAGCGCCGGAGGCGTGCCGGTCCCTCCTGTCCCTCAAGGTGTGGCGCGCCGGGCGGCCATCACGAACCACTACTACCTCGAGCTCACACCGGAGCAGCGGATGGATCCGGGCTGGCATCCCGACTACCGCCCGACTTGGGAAGCCTTCTTCATCAATCGGCGTGAGAGGGCGCTCACCAGGTACGAGGGGGACGGCCCGCCTCCTTCGGACTTCAACGAGGCCGGCCGTCAGCTGTGGTGGGCTGGCCGGACTCTCCAGGGCGTTATGAACTACATCATGGCTGGCGATAACCCCCGCCTGCGCTAACCTAACATGCAGTCCGGGGGTGCTCACCCGTCGAGGTTCGAGCCACGAGCGCCGTATCAGTACGATGACAGCGACGATGATGATGACGGCGACTACGAGTACGAGTATTATAGGCCTAGGCAGGAGTATGACTAAGATTGTTAGGACAACTGATCCACTGTTGTCATTCTGTACCATATCAAATGCACCGTTGGAGCTCAAATTTAAACACTTTTCATGTTGAAAGTTTAGTGAGATTCAATAATATGGCAAAAATAGATATGAACTAATTCAATAGATATAAATTAAATGAATATATATAAATTATATAAATAGATAGATTACATTTTTATCAACAATTTGATATTTTAATAGATAGATTATATAGTTAGTTTTAGTTTTAGTTAGTTAATTTTAGGCTTCATATTTATTTATTTATGATTTTAGGCTTCATATTTGTATAAATAAATATTTGTATGACAGAATTGGATTTGATACAGTTATTTATTTATTTATGATATAAGTGGATTTGATACAGTTTTGTGTGAACTGATGAAATTGATAGAATTATTTGTATGAATTGATGGAATTGATAGAATTGTATACTCTGATGTTTTTAATCGGTGCACCGTGTAATTGGAGCTGTGTACAATTTTGCTCAAGTGATGTTCATGTGAAGTACAATGATATCGAAATGTGTAGTTAGTTAATGATTCCTATTTCATAGGTGTCATATTATTACTACAATTCAATTTTGTTCCGTTTCAGACAAGATGAAATGCTGAATTATTTGTCATATATATCACGATGACGATGCTTAGAAACAACAGGAGCAGCAACGTGCGCCTTTCCTTCTAGTACCATTCTATTCCTACAAGTTTTCTGAACTACACGGCAGAGACGGCTCTGAAAATAACTTTCGTATTTTGCAGAAACTATGGAACCACACGGCAGAGACGAAAATGAGGAAAATATCCTCGAGGATATGATCCGCGGCGAGGATGACGCAAGTCACTTTCTGAACGACTCCGGTGAGGTGGATGAGTCTCTTAACCGAGGAGACGGCGTCTCCAACGTCTAGAAAGAGGCCGAACTCAGCGTCTTCGATGAGGGAGAAGCCGACAAGGCAGAAGCCGGCGGCTCCGGTGCAACATTGATTATTACAAACTCCGACGAGGTGCATATGTATTTATATTAATTAATTTAGCCTCTGTTGTCTATATACACATACTAACGGTCTTTCTTTTTTTAGCCATCCGGATCGAGCAAATCCTCTGTGAGGACGAAACGAGGCCCAACCAAAAAGTTGGAGGACCATCTCCGGTACAGGATCGAAGAAGTCGCTGCAGATGGCGAACCCATTGCTCCAATTGAAGTTAGCCAAAAATTTGTGAAGCAATGCGGTGTTGTTGTTAGGGACTACGTCCTGATCACCATCCGAGAATGGAATAAGCCAAGGGATCCTGAAGTTAGCTGGCTCGGCCCCGAAGGCAAAAACCGCCTTTTTGAAAAGGTCATGGTTAATTTCACCTTGCCGTTGCCAGAGGTGGATCCAGAGGAGGGGGAGCCAGATGAGGAGGAGATGGATGCCCGAAAAAAGCTCTAGTAGATAAAGTCAAGGCGTGGACTCTTAAGAAGATGGCCGAGCTATTCAACAAATTTAAGAAAAGATTGTACACCGACTTTATCTTGAAAGATAAAACTCCGGATTTCGATCACGGGTATGAGAAGATAAGAGACTGCTGGGAAGATTTTGTGGCGTACAAGAAATCGGAGGAAACTCAGTCAAAGTCTGCAATAAATAAGGCAAATGCTACTAAAAAGAAGTACCACCATACTATGGGGCCTGGTGGCTACGCCTGTTCCATGCCTAAGTGGGATAAACTTGAGGCCGACCTGCTGGCTAAAGGGATCGTTCCAGAGCCTATAAAAGAAGGATGGATCGAACGGTCAAGAAATTGGTTTTATGGGCATGGGGGCACATTGGACGCAGAAGGAAAGTGCATATATAACAGAAGACACAAGGATAATCCCCTAATACTGATCGAAGAAATTAGGAAAGCAGTAAAGGATGTTGAGGAGGGACGGTTCCGTCCCGATAGAGAGAATGACGAGCTTGCACGCGCCCTTGGGAATCCCGAACACGAAGCACGAACACGAGGCACCTCAGGCTCCAAGCCGTGGGTACATGGGTTTCCCGCGGAAAGGAAAATATTTCCTGATAGAAGTCATCTGAGGAGAAAGGAAAGGGAGGCAAGGGAAGCAAGGGCTGCTGAAGACCGGCTGCGTCATATAGAAGAAACAATGAAGCGGCAACAGGATCAAATTGACCGACTTAGCCAGCAAGGCACTGCCGGCCTATCTCAGCAGCACGTTGTAGAAGCTGCAGTCGATGCTACCGACCCATCATATCGGAAAAGCAGCGTGGCTTCGAGCATGGTCCCGGCTGGTGATGATAATGCACTAACGACGGATCCTCTTTGTCGCTACCCAGTGGATGATATCACGGAGAGCACACCTTGTGAGCTACATGTGAAAGTGTTCAACTTAACCATGAAGGTGGCGGTCGGCTATGTCGTACCAATTGGGCCTACACCAACTTTCCATTGCTCCCCGGTTCCTCATGGCTACACTGTTGTCGTGGTGGATGAAGTTAGTAAAGGATTTGAGGAGCTGAAGCTGGAACACCCTGCAGGTGAAGATGGGGAGGTGGTTGAACTTGGAGAAGCCAGGAAAGGGACCATTCTATGGACAAAGGAATTCATCGTGCTTCCAAACTGGCCGCCAAGACCATCGACTCCTCACCAGTCTCCAACGCAACAGTCCTCTCCACCGCAGCCGCCTCAGGCGCCGTCTCCGCCGCCTCACCACTCTCCAGCGCAACAGTCCTCTTCGCCGCCGTCGCCGCCTCAGGCGCCGTCTCCGCTGCCTCACCAGTCTCCAGAGCAGCCGTCTCCGCCGCCGCGTACTACGAGGAGTGGTAACCGATCACCGAAACGTGCAAGGTCACCCCTCCCAAAAGTACCTCATAAGAATCTTCCCAAGAGACCTTACGACTATACGGTGGAGGAAAATAAGGCGATCGCAAAAGCCCAAACGGACCAGTGGTTTGCTAACTTGAAGCTAAAGAAGCTGAAACCGCCAGAGTTCCCCGACACCCCAGAAGAAAAAGCCGCCGTCTTAAAAATGTTGAAGACCCTTGAACACCCCCCGCCAAAGCTGACACCAGACTATGACCGCTCTATTCTCAAGTCGGTTCGGGCAAATAAACAGCGGTCGAAGAATGGTAGTGCAAGCCGGAAATCAGTTGCCCAGCTCGGAGAACAGCAAAAACAATCGTGCCCCCCGCTCAAAGTGTTTTCCGATACCGAGGTGGGGTCGAGCAAACGTGCGGTCGGCATCGATCCTGAGTTTGTTGCACTGTACGGAGAAGCATCCTCTGCTCGGGGCATGTCTATTGCTCAGTACTTAGACCAATTACAATTCCACGAAGAAATAGTTCCAAAATACAAATACCGGCACGGGCATCCTCTCGTCAAACCTGAGTTAGTCAAAGATCTACCAACAAAAATGCGAAGATTGCATAGTTGGTACATGACAGACTCAAAGAAAGGGGGAAATTGGATCTACGTGGGATATAAGAACGAGGATTACGGGCATGGACCTGGCGTGGTAATGATTGAATTTTCTGAATTATTTCAGTTATACCAACAAGACGCCCTTGACAAAGCTATCATCAATGCCTATTGTCTGTAAGTATTATTTCTGTAATTAAGTCTCTAGCTAGCTCACCTCGTTCATTGCATTTATAATCTTACTCATCACTATATTAATTATGCAGAATTAAGATTCTCCAATGCAAAAGAGGACAAATATATGACATTAGCTTCGTTGACCCAAATTACGTTCATGAAGCAAGTCTCCATGATTTTTACGACGACACAGAGAATAACTTGGTACATGCGTTACGGTTTAACGAAACCAAAAGAGAAATACTATTTCCTTACAACTTCAAGTAAGTGTTACTGTCTTGTACACATTCTATTTCGCTTAATTTCTCAATGTTAATTGTATAATTGATGACTTATGCGTGCGCAGCTTCCACTTTATTCTGCTAATCATTTTGCCTGACAAAGGAGTAGTACTTGTCATGGACTCGTTACATAAACCCCTTAAGGATTGGGCGGACATGCAGGAATGCCTACAGAGGTAATTTCAATCATATTATGGCACTATATCGGCAACTTTCCGTTCATTTACTGATAGCAAGTAATTAATATATAACTCCTTTATTCATTTTCTTTGCCGGGCAGAGCTTGGAAACGATTCACCGTCAGGGCTAGGGGTGATTGGGCGAAGGAGCTTACATTTAAACAAATAAATGTAAGTATTACTACCTAGATCCGTGCATCTCTTTGATTCTAGTTCAATACCATTACCATTCTTGATTATTATTTTGATTGAACTCTGTTCCCGTAAAGTGCTTGAGGCAGGGAAGTGGGAATCATTTATGTGGATACTACGTCTGCGAGTTCATTCGTCAGACGTGCTGTGAGAAGGGCAGAATCTTAGAACAACTTGAAGTGCGTATGCAATATTCATAATTTTAGTTTATTGACATCAATTGTGTTACTTTCATTCATATATATTGACCCTTTTTTAATTAGATCGAACGGTTGCGAGAAGGCCTTCTACCACAGGATCGCGTACGAGCAATTCAAGAGGAAATTGCCGGATTCTTAGATGCAGAGGTCCTAGATCCGAAAGGAGAATACTATTATAAACTTGGTTGAAATTAATTAAATAATGAGTGTAAAAGAGATGTATATAATATAAAAATGAAACTCGTGTGTACTACATGTACCGTTTATAATATGTTTGACCAAGCACGACGAATGAGATGTCTGTAATATATTCGTGACGATGATGTGTAATACTGGTTCCCCATATTTAACTAGTAGTGGCATTTTTTTAGTTCTAAAAAATATTTAATTTAAGTTTTTTTAAACATGCATGCATTTGACATAATCAAACAGGTCTTATTTTTCTGAACATTTTGGTATTTATTCATATTTTTATGAATTACAGAATAAGCATTATTGATTTTACAAATTTAAACAATTTTCTGAAATTTCTGAAAAAAGTGAAAAAATCTGACGGGACAATAGTCCCGGTTCGTAATACGAACCGGGACTAAAGCCTAGGGACAATAGTCCAGATTCGTATACGAACCGGGACTAAAGCCCTCCGCCCTGCTGCCTCCGGCCGGGCCACGTGCCCCCCCCCCCCATTAGTCCCGGTTCGTGTCCCAACCGGGACTAGCATTAGTCCCGATTTGCTAGTCCCGGTTGGGAACCGGGACTAATGGCCCAAACCAACCGGGACTATAGGGGTATTTTCCACTAGTGTAAGGTGAGTTTGACTGCAAAATATTGCTCTGTATCTAGGGCCGCCCTATACCTCGTCTTTAGCGAGTCGAATCCTACAACTCTCCAGCACGAATCCTCCTCATGGGCTGGTGGGCATTTTTATCTCTCAGTTCCCTGGCTGCACAACAGGAGAACGAGTTTGGAGCTGCTCAAAACAAAACAAAAAACGAGAACGAGATTGGTGTGTACTTCCGCGTGGACGTGCAGGTTCATTTGCTCTCGCGTGGATGTCCTGGTTCGTGTACTTCTGTGTGGATTCCGATGCAGTGACGACGAGAAAAACACGTGGCATGGTTACAACAAGAGAAATATGGATATTTTTCAAACTGGAAATATTTTTTCAAAAGCTGAACCACTTTAAAATGAATATTTTTCGATAAATAAATATTTTTCTAAATATGAACAATTTAAAAAAATTCAAACAATTTTAAATAATAAATATTTTTCACATATGAACCTTTTAAAAAAAAATTGTTGATCCGAAATTACCGGTGAAACGAAAATAATAGTGAACCAAAATGTCAGTGAACCGAAAACAATAATGAACCAAAAATAAACTAAAATCCGGATGAACGAAAATAATAGTCAACCAAAAATACAGGTGAACCAAAAATAATAGTAAACAAAAAATATCTCTGAACCTAAAATAATAGTGAACCAAATTACCGATGAACCAAAAATAATAGTAACTCAAAATTGCCGATGAACCAACAATAAAAATGAACCGAAAGAAAATGGTTCAAATAAATGTTCATGAGTTCACAAAAAATCAAAGGTCTTTTAAAAAAATATATTCGTGTATTACCAAAAATAAGGAAAATGAAAAAATAAAATAAAGAAAAATGAAAATGAAGAAAACGTAATACACAAAGAACGAGAACCAGGAAAAAAACGAAAAATAAAAGTAAAAAGGGAAAGAAACAGCAAAACAATGAAAAGAGAGAAAAAGAAAGGAACCTGAAGTAGATGGCCCGGTCCATGATACGGATCGTCGTGGGCGGTCCGTACTCCCGCTCGCTAAAAGCAAGATATAGTGCTCGCGTGTATCTCGAAAAATGGATTAAAGCATGAACGACGTCCAGTAGCAGGAAAAGGCTTAGCCGTGGCGCACCGAAATGGCTTAGCCGTGGCGCAGCCCCCTGCGTCACGGATTGCCACGCCACGGGTAAATATTACCCGTGGCGCAGGCCGCTGGGTGCGCCACGGGTATATTCCCTTAGCCGTGGCGCAGGGGCATGGGTGTGCCACGGCTAACTATTGGTGGCGCAGGGGCATATGTGCGCCACGGCTAATGGAGCATAGCCGTGGCGCATGGCCTGGATGTGCGCCACGGCTGACGTGCGCCACGGCTACTCTGTCTAATGCGCCACGGCTATGGTTTTCTGTATTTTTCCTAATATACTGCGTATTTCTTATACAGGTATTTATACAAATGTATTCTATAATAGATTTTGCAAAACAATATAATTAGACAAGATACATAGATCACATGCATTATAACTGAAAATAGATTATATACATCACATGCATCTCCATCGAAATCGAGTAGCAAGTTCGATCATCACATTACAAACTAAAGAAAGTTTAATTACAACACGAATTTCATCGACTGTTTGAACATAAGCTAGACAGCTAGATAAGCTAGGCGTCGACGATCTTCGGGGCCGGGAAGGGGCGGATGCCGTATTTCATCGTGAAGAGCCGGATGTCGCCTTGTGCCTTTATACGTCGTTCCACCTCCGCATTATTGAGTGGAGCGCCGTCGTAGTAGAACATGCCTCCAACGGTGCAGACATCGTGTACTATGATCCGCGCGAACGTCTCCTGGATGCGATAGAATTCTTGTCGGAGATCAAGATCTTGGATTGTTGCCAAGTGTTCGGCCCAACGTTGGAGTTGATCTGGCAACTTGAGTTTCTCTTCATCCCGTACGAAGGCACGGATTTGATGGATGGCGTAGTAGGCATCCCTCTCGCTGTTCTTTGGTTGCGTGACGCACGCGAAGTTGATAATGTGGTGGAATGTTGGCACACCTCCTCTTCCAGGTCTCTTCCTTTTGATGACGCCTCCCCTCATACTGAAGCCAACTAGAGCATTATCCAGAGCCTTCTCTGGTTGGTGTAGTCTTTCAGCTTGTCCTCCCTACCCGAGTCCAAATATGTGACTACGGAATATGTCGGGCAAAGAACGAGCAGGACGCAGTACTTGTCTCTGGGCAAAACAATTTAGACAGAGTGTTAGAAAAATAATGATAGAAATCTAATGAAGCATCTTCATTATGGCGTAGAGAATGACTACTTACTCGGGATAGTAAGGCAAGAGAATGTAATCCTTCCACTTATTCTCGACCATGATTTCTTCGAGGTGTTTCGACATAAATTGCCAGCCATCATGGCTTCTGAAGTTGGTCTCGATCATGTAGTAGGGGTCCGCTATCGCGACGCCCCCGATCTTCTCTTTTAAGACCTGGTGGGCTGTACTGAGACAGAATAGACGGACTAAATGAGGATGGAGCCGCTTGAGGTTAAACATCTTGAAGATGTCATCAAATCGCACGAAAATCAAATCCGCTGGGTCTTGTTTGCAAAAGCCATCAACTGCCTCTGGCACCTTGGCAGTGAAAAGTGGGTGTGGGTGTGTTGGATCTTTCATTTTAAGAAGTTCCAGCTCTCGTGTCAGAACACGCTCATGCAGCATCTGCATATCCCCACTCATGAGTTGGAGCACATCACGGGGTACCATCGGTCGACCCGCAATATGCATTTCCTGCGTAACATCTTTGCTGGGTCTTGGCCCGTCCTTAAACCGGATCGGCCGCGGAGCCACCAGCTGGCTGCTGGAGGCATGGGCACCCTGCTTCGGCTTTGGAGGCTGCGACGGCTGGCTAGCGGATGCATAGTCGCTCTTCCAAGTTCTTTTCCGCGTCTTCTTAGGCTTCGGAGGGATGCCTCCTCCGGCCGCTAGCGCTTCACGACAGGTCTCAAGTAGTGTGTTGGGGCTCAGGATAGCTTGTGTTGCTTCTTTCTGCGTGAAGTCGTCGGCTGGAGGCGTCTCTTGAGAATCGAACAGATGCTTTGTGCACGCGGCTTTTTCTGCTTGACCAGCGGGCTCATGAGTGTGTGGAGCAATCGGCGGTTCATCATGAGGAGCCGTTAATCCTCCGTCTTCGAAGTGGTCATCATCGATGTAGCAGTCATCGAAGATGTCGTCTTTCTGTGCCACGGGCTCTTTAATTTGTGGTGGTGCTGGTGCGCTGGCCTTGACAGGGTTTTGCCCCAACCCAACTTGCGGTGCTGTCTGTGGAGTGGCTGGGCTTAGACGGATATGGGTTTTCGGCCATACCATGGCCCAGGGGATGCATTCACGGAGGAGAAGATGGTCCTCGGCTCCCACGAGGGTTGATAAGGAGGATCCACCTCATCGCAGCCCGAGAACATCCTAGTCAGTGAAACCTTAAAGCAGCCATCGGGTATCAGCCTATTGTGTTGCATGCGATTTTTCGGCACAATGATGGTAGCCCTAGTAACATCCTTCAACTCTCCATTCACATGGTGTAGGAGAGTGCATCTAGTGTCGCCCTGCGAAGAACATGCATGTAGGGCGTTAGAGACGCAAGGCAAAGGCAAAATGGATGAAGTAATATGCGTTAAGCCTACGACGCTTAGATACCGTGATGGCGTCGAGCTCGGCCATTGTCGAGACACCGCCGACGGCTTGCGACACGGAGTCCGAGTAGGCACCGCTTGGCGTGGTGCCGGCCGGCGAAATCTCCGGAAGAGCCGACGGCGTGGTGTTGGCGGACGAAGCCACCAACGCGGTGTTGGCTGTGTTGCCTCCAAAGTTGGGCACTGGACACGGCCCTTGTCGACCTCTATCGATCCAATCCGTTACCGAGGTCACGACGGAAGGAAGGAAACCGACGAGCGCCTTGGCCACTAGTTCGTTGACTATATCCTCCTGCTTGCGCTTCTTCATGACCTTCCGCGTCTCCTTATCCTCGGCATAATAGTCATACCATAGGGCCTTGCCATGGCCGACAACACAGCCACCTGACGGTGCCTTGTCCAGAGCCCGCCCCTTGACCTTGTTCAATGCCGCGTTGAATGGTGTGTCCCACACGGGCTTCGTCGATCCCTGGGAGGAGCTCTCATCCGCGGATCTAAAACTTTCTATGTCCTCCAGAGCCTCTTGGAACGACTGCAGGATCCGTCTTAAGTTCCTTGGTAACTGGGTCCTCCATGAACCGAGCCCTGACAAAATTTCTAGTCTGCTTGTCTTTAAATTTGTCATATGGGTTAGAGATGCCCTTAGCTACCCACTCAGCGTCCTGCTTCTCCCATTTGGGCTCTGCCGCGAAGTAACCACCACTTCCGAGATGGTGGTGACCTACATTCTTCGAGTTCATCCACCTCCCCCATTCACTCAATTTCTGGGATGTAGGTAGTCTGAGCCTGCCCCGGAAAATCCTAAGGTCTTCTTCGTTGACCCTCTCCTTGTTCTAGATCTCCTCGGGACTTTCATCGTCTTCGATCAATTTTTTGACCCTACCTCTCCAGCTGGAAAAGGCCTTGCTCATCTTCGTGAGGGCAAAGTTGTTGACGGCATTGAGTTTTTTCATATTATGATGACCTTCTTTATTGGCCCTGTAGGCCGGCGGGAACTCATACCGTTCGTGCAGCCTCTTGATGAGGTGGAGGCGCAAACCCGCTTTATTAGCATCCCTTATGTTATCCTCATAGACCGAGACGACCTCTCAAAGGATGCATGCCACTTGGAGGCCATACCCTGCAGCGACCCCTGTAGGCTCTAGAGGCGGCCCACCGTCGGACACTTTGGTGATCGCTTGCCTCAAGGCCGGACCTTGTTCTTACTTCTCTCCTTCCTAGCCTTTTTGGCTTGGCTACCATCTGTGCGTTCTCTGCCATCAGTGGTCGTGTCGCCATCCCCGGCGCCATTAGTAGTGGTATCTTCGCCATCCTTGGTGCCACTATTATTGGCGCCCTCGTCGCCATCCCCGGCGCCACTATTATTGGCGCCCTCGTCGCCACCATGGACATCCTCAATGACATCCCCGGCCGGCTTATCATAGAAGCTCCAGAAGTCAGCGTTGTTCTCTCTGGCTAGTTCTTCCATGCTTAACTGCCGAGAAGAACCTCCGGCCTCATCGTTGTTAGCCATGTGTTCTGTGTGTGACAGCAAAATGGAACGTGTTAGTTAAAAGAAACAAAAAAATACATATGCCGATGTTTTATCGAAATGTCGAATCATTTCCGTTCCGGCAAATTTCCGGCGGCACTCCTAGTGCCAAAAATTAGCAAAGGTCATGCCGAATTTTTCACGGAAAAATTCGGCATGACTGATACGTCTCAAACGTATCTATAATTTTTGAGTGATCCATGCTTGTTTTATGTCATTGTCACATGTTTTTGACATCTTGTTATATCATTTTAAGGCATTTTATTGGACTAACCTATTGAAAAGATGCCTAGTGCCAGTTCCCTGTTTTTGTCATGTTTTTGTTGCAGAAAGTTACTTCTGGAAATATTCTCAGAATTGGACGAAAATTTACGGGGATTTTTTATTGGACAAATGAAGACCGGAACCAAAAGGGCGACCTGGGGGGCCACCCACTAGCCAGGGGCGGCCCCCTGCCACGGCCCTAAGGAAACCCGTGGGTGGGACCCTCCCCTGCCCTGTGGGCACCCCCTCGGCTGCCTCCGAAGCCTATAAAATCATCCCTGACGAAAAAACCCTAAGCCCTAAAGGATTTTCCCAAATACGCAATAGAGCTTCGCCGCTATCGCCGACAAGTTTTGGGGGTCAGATTGATCCTGTTCCGGCACCCTGCCGGGACGGGGATCGACCGCCGGAGCCATCTCCATCGACATCGCTGCTTCCCGTGATGAGGAGCGAGTAGTCCCTCACCGGGGCTGAGGTTTATACAAGTAGCTATGTGGTTATCTCTCTCTCCCATGATGTGATCTTTGTTGTGATAATGAGCTTTGTTAGTGTAGTTGAATACATGATGTTTCCCTATGTGTAATGGATATGATGTTGCTCAAGTGGTGTTATTTAGTACAATTTCCGGAGTCACCGTTGTGATCACGGTATCTCAGTGACAGTGTGGGTGCCGTGTGTGACTCTATGGATAATAGATTGGAAGGATCTTCATCATGAGTTTGTTCTTTAATATTATTGGATTGAATAGATCATGAGGTTTCTTGATGCTTGTGTTATTGAAGAAAGAGACTATTCAAGTCTTTGGGTGCGGGTAGTGACAGCATGAATTGTCCATAGATGTGGAATACGAACTTTAAGGTGTGCTTTTCGTAGCCCTACGCAATTCTCATCCTATTTGATCCACGAAAGAATGATCTCCGACTAACGTCTACCATGCATGTGTTTTTGTGGAACTATTATGTGTTTAATTATGTTAAAGATGTTGAGAGTAGTCACTAGTGAAAGTATGAAGCCTAGGCCTTGTTTCCAAGCATTGATACACCGTTTTTAGTCACTTTTGTCACTTGTTTGCTTGCTGCCATTTTTATTACAGAATTACAAAATCACCTTTTACCATCCATATCACTTGCATTTTACCATCTCTTCGCCGAACTAGTGCACCCATACAACATACAATTGTATTAGGTGTGTTGGGGACACAAGAGACCTTAATTGCAGGGTTGCTTGAGAGGGATATCTTTGACCTCTACCTTCTGTGGATTCGATAAATCTTGGGTTACTCACTTAAGCGAAATTTGCCTCTGTCCTACAAACCTCTGCGCTTGGAGGCCCAAAAAGTTTACAAGAATAGAAGTGTGTAGTAGACATCAAGCTAATTTTTGGTGCCGTTGCCGGGGAGGTGAGGTAAACGGTACTCACACTCCGACGACAAAGCTAATTTCTAGCATTGTTGTTGGGGAGGTGAGTGCTTGAAGGTATCTTCTTTAGATCTTGCAATTAAATCTTTTTGTTTCTTGTTTTTATTTCACTAGTTAGGCTTAATGGAAAACAAAAAAAAAAATTAGAGATCTTTATAAAATTTATCTTGGAATTGGTCATGATGCTTTTGAAGAGAAAATTAAAAAACCTATGGAACTTTATTTGCATAATAATCATTATAGTAGCAATGTTATTAGCATGAATTCTTTGGACACCATTATTGCTAATGCTATGGAAAATTCTAAGCTTGGGGAAGCTGGTTTTGATGAATATGATCTATTTACGCCCCAAGCTTTGAGGAGAAATTTGTGTAACTGCCCCAGTTTGGAACCTGAAAATATGAATAAATTTTTCACTTTTTCTTTTCATATTGCATCATGGCATCCATATTTAAATTGCTCAACATGAGATAATATTAAAGAAACAATTGATAAATCAATGATGGTGAATGTTGTTGGGTAAACAAACTTATTGAACTTTCATATTTGTCCAAGAAGTTCCAAATTTAATTTTATAAATATTTGTCAAAGGCATCTTTATGCAAATTGTTTTTATAAAATGGGAACATCAAAATTGGTGCAAATCAACTTTGAATTTGAAACCAAGTTAAACATTACAAAAAATTCAAAATAAAATATGGTGAGCTTCTTTATCTTATTAGGAGCCACCCTGATTATTTTTATAATATTTGAACAAGTTTTGATGCCTCAATTAAATTGTCAAAGTCTGCTGTTTTCAAAAATGGAAAACAGAAAAGGGAAAAATGCCAGGAAGGGGGTTTTCGCAAAATAGCCATCGTCTTCTTCCCCTGTAGCTCGTCGCTGTAGCGACCGAGCTCGACGCCTACGTCCCCGCCACACCCTCTCACTGCCGTGCCCCCTGGCTTCCCCATAGTCACGCGCTTCAAAAGCACCAAGTAACGTGTCCCCTAGCGCCCTCTGTCGCCGGATCGGTGCTCGACCCCGCCGGTGGTCACCGCCACCGCGCCCGCCTGTCTGCGCCTCGCCGTGGTCAAACCTGGCCGTGGGCCTTCGCGCCGATGTGGCCGCTGATGTGGCCCTGGACCCAGTAGTCAGCGGGTGATGCTAGCTCGGCCCGGGTGGAAAAAAAATGCTTCGGCCCAAATTTCCTGTGTTTTGTTGTTTTAAACAGAAAATCAATTAAACTTGTAAAATCCATAACTTTCTGTGTATTGCTCCAAAAATTGCAAATAAGATCTCAAAATGCTCAGGGAAATAATATCTAACTGTTAGTACTAATTACATGTTAAAATGAATAATATAAATTGCTGTTAAATTTAAATAACCAAAATGGCATAAATTAATCCAAACTTTGAAATTCAATATCTTTTGAACCACAAATCAGAAAAATGCAAACAATATGTCAAAATGCTCAGAATAATAATATCTATCTATCAGTATGCTTGCCATGATCAACTAAAATTATTAAATTGCCTTTAATTAATATATACTAAAATGGCAGATTGTAACACAATTTGAAAAAATGCATAACTTGAAGAATATTTATCCAAAAAATTATGAATGAGCTATCAAAATGTTCAGTAAACCATGAACTACAAGTTTATGTCATTTGAGAGAGTTGTAGAATTAAATTTCGTGCTGTTTATAAAATTTAAGTAAAAAGGCAGATTTAAATCAACTAGACAGGTGGCCCGCACACATGCGCGGGCAACCTCTTTATTGTCCTTATGTTTCTCTGAAATTAGTTCTATAAAATTTTATGTTGGCTCATTTTGAAATTGTTCTTTCTAGATATAGCACATCTATAGGTATCATCCAAGTGAAAATGTCATAGAAAACTGAATATAGATGTCAATCCAGTGATCGTTACGTAATCGATGATACGCAACATGACTAACATTCTTCTACATACAAATAGGGATACTTATATTTATATCATGATAAATGTTACAACACGACACTTACTCTTCATTACGTACATGAATGGAACCCGTTCAACTGAGCCAAGTTCACATTAAAATTTTGACCACATCCACTCATTTTGGCCAAATGTGAAACTCACTATCAATTTTTCATATAAGCTATATGTGCAAATTAATGAAAAGAAGAATTTCATTAACAATCTGGATTTATATATGCACAAAACGAAATGTCTTCGAATCTAAATCGCAGTTATACCCTAAGTGCAATTCCTTCCTATATCCGAAATTTAGAGATCGTAATGTTCATAATCAATAGTTCGTACATAAGGTGCCATACCATTATTTATGGAGGTTTGCTATTAAGAGATGTGGTAGTAGCTTTCAGTAGTTGAAAATACGAAATCTTAGTCCTTAAATTTATCTTGCTAACAAAGTAGTGCGTTGTATTAGAGCAATCAAATGTCCATGCCAATGGGAAAAAAACTTCTAAGAAAAAATAACATGGTCAAGTCTATGTGGTAAAGTGTAGCAAATCACTATGGTTTTTCCATAAGCATAATAACCAATCAGCTCTGATATATCTGTTGTTGTGCGGTACAAAATGAGTTTTTTTTTCTATTAGTCGAAATTAAATAAGGTTAGATATTTATTCCACGGACAACATCTTGAGTTTTTTATTTATGGGAAATTAAATAAGGTCAGGTATTGATACATAAAAATATGCTATTTTGCGTGGATGTAATTTTATAAATTTGTTGAAGCTTAAGATACTCAGAGGTAGAATGTGACTATTAATAGCATAATAATATGTAAAACTTCACATGCATCTGCTTCATTAACCATTGAAACAAAATGACTTTTTCAAATAAATGCTCTGATCAGATCAGCTGGATGCTCCGAAGACGCAATACATTGACCTCTTTTGATGTGGCAGGCTGAATCTACGAGTAAGCCACGCAATTTTCTCCGCCTTACCTACCAACATCCTTCCTAACTAATTTACCTATTTGATGAACATTTGTAGCTGCAGAACCAATAAATACATAAACAGCTTTTGCATAGATGAATTAGCGAACAATATGTCTCTACTTTAATAGTGTAATCAGTCGTCTTCCAGTATTTAGCCTTGTTTTACAAGCAAGTATTTTTGTTTCATTCAACAGTAGTATGTACTTCGATGAGGCAAGACAACATTTCCTGCTGTAGAAAATATGTCGTGCAAAAGAGCCACCCAATTTGATTTTAGACAAATACAGCCATGTGCAAGTGCTTTTAAAGACTCTTTCACTCATTTTCCCTATGCCCCGTGCCAAATATGCAACGGTGTGTATCACTCTATTTTTGTAAGAAATCGGCCGACATATGTACAACAATCTTTCCCGCACCCATGCAAGAGACAGTTACACCCATCACCCATGTTCCAATATAATTATGTTAGTCCGTGATCATTCATATGATTTAATAGGATTGGTAAATCTAGCAGCATGCATTTGTTTGCGTTATTATCTAAATAAATATGTACACTGTATCCAACTAAGGAGTAAGAAATTTTCTACTTCCGTTGGATAAACTACATGAATCAAATATGGCATACTGAAGTGTACACATAGACAAATGGAGCAGACTGAATTATCTATGCGCCATTGATCGATTTGCACCGTCGGGAAAAGGCCCTTTTGTACACCAGCAGCATCTCATCAAACTTACTATGGAACCACAGGCCTGGGTAGGATAAAACAAAGTGAGTCTCTTCTGCGAAGGTAAGTACCTCAAATAAGAACCTCTATACAAGCATCAAGATATGTTAAACAAAAACATAAAGGGATGCATGGACATTGTGACCTCAAGAAAAAATAGTACTAATTGTTGGTATGTGACTGTTAGAAAATATTGTACCTTGACAACTTATAAGCGTGTCAGCTCCAGTCGCCATGTAATTAAGTCAAAGTAATGGCCTCAAAACTAAGACTTTTTCTTGAGGACTGTCTAAGCTAAACTTAAAGCACAAAATATGTAGTTAGCACTACTTTTAGTAATGTATGCATAAATTGCAGTCAAACACACACCGCATCCGATCCACCAGTACATGAACAATAAGTTGGTACACATAGAAAGAAGGAAACCAAATGTAGACCATGATATTTCATTTATTGCACCCAAAAACGAAATCAGGGAAGGTAATGGTCTAACTTAATTGGGTTCTATATGTATATGCCGTACGTTTCATGTCGTACCCTGACTTTACATCATTCGACTGAATAATCCAGAACTTCCACAAATTTTAGGTGGCATGCATTATGAGGAACAATGGTATAATACAAAAGAGAGAGGAATACCATCAACTGAAACTCGTGACTTTTATTTATAAAAATTAAAATTAAGCGAACACTAAAATTAATAGATCAGCTAATAGGATCCCTAACAATTTAGGAGTATGAATACTTGTGGCCTCTTGGATGAAGAAGAACCATTGATGGTACTTCAGAAGCTAACATAAGCTACTGATACAGTGTTAGATCGTATATTGGTTAATTAGCCTTGGTGATCTTTGATCTGCAGGTACAGGATGCACCCATGTGTAATGTCTCAAGACCTAAGACGATACTTTTTAGTGCCTACTTCCTTAAGTGCACCTAAACTGAAAATAAGTACCCTGGATTGCCATTCGTGGTTATTTAAGCTAATTTTTGTCATTTAGCAAGCTCCCTTGAATGGGGTATTGTCAGTGTCACCTCCGGCTATGAGCGCCGAGCACCCGGGATTTATTATCCTGGGAGATTAAGCTATTTTCCGTTTTCGGCCACCTTTCCACGGCGTTGTAATCACAGACTTCAAACCACAATGGTCAATCAATTGCTGGAACCTGGTCATGAATTAGAAATTCTGTCGAAGAAATTAACCAATGATATGTTTTCCAACTCCCAAAGAAATTAAGACTATATGGTGACTAACTCAAACGATTATGTAAGAAAGTAATCCTACCAAAATACTCCATAGAAAACTACAAAAATATTTCATATGGTGTAGATTGCAAGGTAAAACTATTTTCCATCTATATATAATACACATTTTAGACTACAAAGTAAGACTAATCTTTCAATGATAACTGAGTTGATTCAGTCATAGACTGTGTGTCGATAAAATGAGTGGTGTATTGCAACAAACATTATTTTACTCTTACAAACCTTTAAACTGAGATATGTAACGGAGAGCTTCTACATTGAATGATGAACATTGTATGGTCCTTGAGAGATTGTGTGATCCCAAAAATTCTGAATGTACCTATGGAGAGTTGGTGAACGACCAATTAGAACATTTCCTCAATTTGTTTTACTCAAAGGTGTTTCCTCATGTATCATGTAAAGCATGCAGAGACAATGGTGTTACTCACAAAGCTATGAAAGACCTCAATAATAGCACGTATGTTTGATAGAATAGGAAGAAGCTATGTTTTTCTTAAATAAATTGACTTGTCAATGAACAACTAAACACACAAGTGGTTTTGGTTTTTAAGGATATCTAATATACCTGCACAGACCCTTGATTTCTGATGTAAAACTGATTTCCACTTCAAGTCTGGAGTAAGTGCAGCATATGCTTCTTCCTTTAGAGAAAAATACGGGCTAAATATACTACATATTATGTATATACATAGTTGAATATTATCAAGAGACAGACTACATAGAAGCATATTATAGAGGGAAAGAGAACACGAAGTATTGCTAGACTTCAAGAAGAGCATAAATCAGCAAGGTCTCTACCTAACCATCATTAGTGAAAACTAAAAAAATACAGCTTGTGAGGGCTTAGGAGGGTCGATTGAATTCCTAATTTCTCCATCACATAAAACTACAATGTTAACCTTATTTGAGTGAATTTTATGAACCCAAATATTCAGTGACAATAGGAATAACCCTGTATAGAAGAGTTAATTGCAAAAATTGGCTTATAAATAAACTAAGCATTAGGCCTATATTGTTTGCATGATTTGAGCGAATTCTGATCCCTATATCTGTACATAATATAATTTTATAGGAATGACCCGTACAATATAAATTATTAGTAGTAAACTGAAGCCGATATGATGTAATCTTTCCATATTGTCAACACTATAGTAATGAACACACCAATTGTGGAATTTGATCAGTGGTCCACCTTAAAATAATACTGATCTATCTTTCTAACATATTTCTGTGCTACAATTTTTACTCGACAATATTTTAGGGTCGGAGACATTTAAATTATCAAACAAACAGAGAAACAATTGTACCGTCTGCTTTCTCACCTGAAAATTTGATGAAAATGTTGCAAATCTTACCCATCAAGAGGAGTGATACCACCAAGGACCTTCTCATACTGTCTGTTTCAGTGGAGAGTAGAACTGAACATTGGAGGTTCATGTTTTTGTTCAATATCAGCATTATAAGTACACTTCAAGGCCAATATGACAGTACGATTCCAAACTTTCTTCCCTTCTTCCAACAGCAAGACTGCAGCCTCAGGTAGTATGATGACTACTTGTCTTCCTTTCTATAGGCATGTTCCTACTCTTCCACTTCTACTTCCCCGTGTCCTCATCTTACTCATCCAAAATATCCAAAACGATGTACTCCAGCGATTCTAAAACATGGAGTTCAAAATACATGGCGTAAAATAACCATGGTTATCAAATGTGGAGGTTTCTTTAGATTCGGCACATAATTATCACCTCCAAGACGGGTAATCATTAATACATGTGCTGGCAAAATAATTACGAACGGTGGTCAACTGATCATCTCGGAGTAAAAGTTATCAACAAATTCGATTTTGGGAGCCGAGACACTCACCATGTACTGCAGCGTGCCAGCGTACCACATGATGCAGACAAATATATTAGTCAGCTTGATTCTATGCTGAAGACATGAAAAAGTAAAAGTAAATCTGCACGGAATATGTGAAAAAGAAAAGGTAGATCAATACAGAATTCGTAAAAGGAAAAGTTATAATTAGCTCGATCTATATTGAATCTAAAATTTAGACAGACACATAACTTAAGAGGTGGAGTAGTTGAGTGCTAAGCAATCAAGTCAGCGTAAAAAAAAAGCGTGCTGGAAACAGGGCTTGGACACCATCAGCGGCAGCAAAATAAATAATATGTAGTGTAGGTATGTTTGGCTTACATTCCTCTCAATTATAATCAATATCAATGCATTCTACTTTTTCTTTAAAAAATCTAATACTAATTGAATGGGTTGCATAGAATTAAGAATAGTGAAATAATCATGTGGACTATATGATCGATTTGAAGAAACTGCACTTCTAACTACAATTTTTTCGTCCTACTTTTCAAGAGATGCTACAAAACAATTCGCAAATGCTTACCGTATTCACATTGCTAGTTTATATGAACCATCTTTTGAAGGTTAAAAAAATAGTGTCCCGATGGCATATTAGTGCACATAATATGCATGCGGCCACTTGATTTTCACACAAATGAGAAAGTTAGCATGCTCCAGTTCATTTACCAATGTAAAGCATTATAGTGCAGAAAATTCACATAATAAACTGGAACCATCATGCCAAGACCAAGAAGAGGGAAACTACAAAACTATGGAGAAGAAATCAAGTTTATTTCCATATAACCAACTGCCTGAAGAATATGAGACAGACAATGCATAGGTCGATGTCTGATCCATATGAAATACATTGTTCTTATGCGCAGATCACATAAATATTGAGAGGATGGATGATATAGATGAAAAAAAATTGAATCAAGGATCCATAATACTACATGAAAAATAGTAGACATTGAATTCACGGTCCATTGAAGAACAAAAGAAACAGTTCAATGCATTAATTAATTTCTATGGTGCAAGCCTCGAGCAGAGTGAAACAAAGGACGTTCATACCATGCCCTTGGAGACCACTGATGTAGCAGCGCCCTGCCGTGCAGATCGTATGTCGTGGCTGAATAAGCCACAAGGCATGATGTTGTAGCGGAAGAGGATAAGGCATGTGCGACAACCCAGGGCAGCATGGGATAGACTGGCTGTCTACCGGACCAGTGCCGTGGGGTCGACCCAGCAGACTGCGTGCAACGCCGAGAGAGTAGGCTGCGACGCGTGACGATCTAGTGAAGAAGGGCTGCCGTGGGGTCGCCCGGACAAGAGTTCGGCGAGCGGGGAGCTTTCGGAGGAGGCTGGAACCTAGGTCAAATTTGACGGCGGCGTGAGGAGGCGACGGATTGCGTCTGTTTTTTTCAGCATCGGCGACGAGATATCACTTTTCGGTTGCACAGGTGGGTAATTTCTTTTGACTTCGATCCATCGGTCCTAGTTTCATCGTGTGTAGAATAGATGGTCAGATGTTTCTGATTTTTGTGGGAATTTATAGCATATTTCTCTTTTTCTCGTTAGCCCGTCATGTACTTTTAATATATAATAGATAATTGGGAAACTCATAACTCGATGAATAATGACTCAAAAATTATGTTTAATAGCCCAAAATGATCATCAACTCAAGGGTTGTTTAGCTATGTTAAGTCCACAGCAGGAAAACAACTTTTCCTTTGATGTCATTTTCGAAATGCTTAAAATTGAATAACCGTTTAATTCGCCATTTCTTCATCGTTAATCGAAAAATTGCAAACGAAGTTCCAAAATGATCAGGAGAACAATACCTATCTAATAATGTCATTCTCATGCATGTAGACCTCATATTTTAGTACTGTTCATTTTGGGTAAATGTTTAATTCACTAAGTTAATTATGGAGCTTTAACCCGTTAATTGCGATATTTATTTTAGGGGTTCCATTTAACTTGTGGGTCATGCCCAAGCCCATTTCAGTGCATAAGTTGACCATCTCATCATGAGTGTGCATTGCATCTTTTGTATTCGTTTTATTTATTTGTTCTCCTGTCATTGTTTGTGTTCCTGTAAATTCAGGAGTCGAGGTTCCACCACAATGCCTCGACGATGCGTGCGCCAGCACTATCAGCAAGGCAAGAGATAACCTAACCTTCTTGGCATATAGCATCCTATTGTTTATACAATTATTTTCTCCACCATAATATTGCATTCGATTCCAATGTCAACTTTTGATCAAGATATAGAGTATCCTATGATATACATTGTCCCCTAAACCATACATGTCTTCCCTCCTATTAACCATATAGGTTGATGTGTTGGCCAGAGATACTTTATATCTGTTGTTCATATGCTTAGCTATGCTTAGCCATGCTTAGTCAAATGCTATATTGTCCGGTGATTTATTTCCATAGTTATGATGTTGATGGAAAGTTCAGACATGGTGGTTACTTGTGGTACTTAATTAAAATACTTAAAAGGTTTGGATGAGTTGCCATCGGGGATGGTGTTTTGCCTCATTCTTACCCCTTGGTGCGAGTTCTTTACCTCTTGAACCAAGACTGAGCGTGCTTCCAACGGTGGGGACATATGGAATCCCCTCTGACCAAATAATTTGTGAGGGGCTTGTCAAGGGTCCTCTAGTTTGAGCTTTCCATTTGCGTGTGAGTGTGTGGGTGGAAAAGAGCTCGATGAGGACGGTGGTGTTTAGGATGTGGCCGCGGGGCAGGGCATTGGAGGCGTTGAACCTGTCCTTCCGCACACTGATGATCCTTGAGTAAGCCTCATGCAAGGTAAAGGGCTAACCGCGCCCACTCGCCGGCTTTCCCCGGAAGAGAGCCAATCAGGTGAGCCGAACGGTACCAATGGGTAAATTAGTACACCCCTGCAGGGTTTAATCTTTTTGAAAAGTCGTGTCCGCGGTTATGGACGACTTGGGAACGGACGATAAGACCATAGAGAATATTAACCTAATAAAATTTGGCAACTAGAGGTTGCAGTTTGGCAACGTGTGCTGAAAGGTTCATTTCCTCGAGGGTGATTCGAGGGAGTGCCTTGGTGGAGATGAGTGGTGGATTCTGGCTACTGTGGGTTCAAGGTGAACCGAAGAAAGAAAGTTTACTATCTTATCCCTTTTATGGAAAACCTTTTGAGCAGTTGATGCAATGAGTCGTTTATGTCTTTATGAATGAAAACTAGCTTTATGCAAAACAACCATTATATAGCTTTAGAGCCTTGTCATCATTGGGCCTATATCGCCCCACTAAACTTGCGAGTACGTTGTACTCAGTCTCTCTTTGTTGATTATTAATTGTTTCAGAGGAGGAAGTCACCGAACAGGAAGGTGGGTTCTTCGTTGACATCGACGAATAGTCCGGGGTTCCCAGGTGGCAGCTTGGGACGTCTCGGAACAAGCTGGCTGGGATTTGTTATGTGTAGGCCTCTTAGGCCATATTTTGGATCTTGTTGTTTAGAACAACCTAAATTTGCTTCCGCTTGTTGTACTGTTGGGTCAGTGACCTCTGATTGTAATATTTGGCTATCTTTCTCTGTTAAGAGTTGAACTATAATGATTTGTGTTGTAGAGTCTGTGATGTGCCAGTTGTTCCGTAGTCTTGATCTCTCTATTATGCATTGATAGCTATGCCAGTGTTCATGGCATGATCGAGGTGTTGCGTTGCCGATGATCCATTCCGAGCACGCCTGCCAAAGGTTTTGGCCTGGGAGTGGTAACCCCAGTAACCTTCGATTGTGTAGCATGGCCTGTGGGTTACATAGTATCTGTGTATAATTCCGGGGTCGGGGCGCTACAAATTGGTATCAGAGCAGGACTGCCTGTACTATTGGTCGATGTCGAGTCTAGTGTTCGTGAAAATTATTTATAACCTAAAAATGAGTTGTGAAAACCATCTTAGGGTTCTTTTTACTCCTTACCCAACTCGCTCTAACTCTGAGTTATCTTACCTCTATTTGTTTTAATAGTTGTGTCAAGGTTTTAGGTTCTCGGGGTTGGGTTCTTACCGTCCAGTCTATGTCTCAAGTCCTTTGCTTCGGTTTGCTACCGCTGCGTTGACGTGGTGTCGCACGTGGTTGTTTTGTTCTGTTCATTGGTGTTAGTGCCATCTTAAATCTCTGTATCACGAAGGACACTAATGCTCTATCCTAAATGTTCGTAGGTGGTTACTAACTGTGTCCTTGTTCCAAATCTTCAGAATGGCTCCTGCCCGTCATGGTAACCAAGGTGATCCTGAGCCACCGCCGCCACCCTCAATGGCGGAGGTTCTGATGGCTATTGAGGAGAACCACCTGCGCAATGAGCATCTACTCGAGCAGTTAGTGCTGCAGGGTGCTAGGAGGAACAGTGACTGCAACACTCTCACTGAGTTCTTGCGGTCCCAGCCTCCGAATTTCTCCGAATGTAGGGAGCCGCTGGATGCCGATGACTGGCTGCGTGCTCTCGAGCGCAAGTTTGCTGCCTTGCATGTTCCGGTGGATGAACAAGTGAACTTTGCCACCTACCTTCTGAATGGAGCCGCTGGTTCTTGGTGGGAGATCCATGTGTCGATGTTTGATGATGGCCATGTCTTCACCTGGGCCGAATTCCGCACCGCCTTCCGTGCGTCTTACATCCCCAAGCCCATCATGGACCTCAAGAGGAGGGAGTTCCTGGATCTGACCCAGGGACGCATGGACGTCCAAGCCTATGGGCGAGAGTTCAACCACCTCTCCCGTTACGCCCCTCGGGACGTGACCAATGATGAGGACAAGCAGTATCTATTCCGCAAGGGGCTTGCACCGCGGCTCCGATATGAGCTCTTGCCCTTCAAGTTCCAGTCCTACCAGGAGCTCTACAACCAGGCTCTCACTATGGAGCAAGGTAGGAAGGAGCTGGAGGCTTCCAAGAGGCCAGCTCCAATGGACAAGCAGAGCTCCTCTTCTTCTGAGGGCAAGAAGCGTAGGGTCTTCGTGCCTTTCAGCGCTGTGCCACGTGCTCCGTACCTGCCAAGGCCCTCAGGATACTTGCCACCTCCGCCTCGCCCAGCTACTTCGACCTTGGGTGCGGCTGGAAGTGGCTCTCGACCTCGGCTGCCTGCACCACCGGGGCTCACTTGCTACAACTGTGGCCAGCCGGGTCACTTCTCGAATGATTGTCCTGAGAAGGCACCCGCTCCCTCCACACCAGCAGCCAAGGCTACGACTGTCAGCCGTGGACGGCTGAACCACGTCTCTGCTGAAGGAGTTGAAGAGGACCCCAGTGTTCTCATGGGTACGCTTCGAGTTAATACATATCCGGCTTCAGTTTTATTCAATTCTGGAGCATCGCATTCATTCATATCCATATCATTCGCACATAGCCACCAAATACCGTTTGAGAACATGGACTCCCCTCTAGTGGTCAAAACACCAGGGTCTCGTTGGCAAACCAAGTGGGTTACTCCTGAGGTTCAGATTTCCATAGGTTCAATACCCTTTCCGTTCCAGCTGATAGCCCTGAAGTCAGATGGTCTAGATGTTATTCTGGGCATGGACTGGCTAGTCAAATATCAGGCACACTTGGACTGTGCTACCAAGACTGTCTCAGTGACCCCCCCAACCTACGGGATAGTGCGTTACTGGTCCCCTTCATCCGCAGCTCCATCCGCTGCCACTCCTCTCTCACCGGAGATCCGTCTATACTTCATGGAGGGTATCACCCCGCCTGAAATGCATGAGGTAAATGTGGTGTGTGAATTCCCAGACGTCTTTTCTGAAGAATTGCCTGGCATGCCCACTGATCGAAGTGTGGAGTTTGTCATTGAATTGGTTTCGGGAACTGCTCCAATTTCCAAAAGGCCCTACCGCATGCCAGCGGAAGAGCTGACTGAGCTGAAGAAACAAATTGATGAGTTGGTGGAGAAGGAATTCATTCGGCCTAGTAGCTCACCCTGGGGCTGCCCGGTCATCTTTGTCAAGAAGAGGGATTCAAATGTTCCTCGTCTGGTTGTTAATTACCGGCCTCTGAATTCGGTAATCATCAAGAACAAGTATCCTATTCCCCGAATCATTGACCTATTCAATCAACTAGCTGGTGCAACGGTATTCTCCAAGATGTATCTGAGGTCAGGCTACCATCAGATCAAAATCAGAAAGGAGGATATTCCGAAGACAGCTTTCACTACCCGTTATGGGTTATATGAATATACCGTCATGTCCCTTGGCCTCACCAATGCCCCGGCTACCTTCATGAGGCTAATGAACTTCATCTTCCATGAGTACCTCGACAAATTCGTCATAATTTACATAGATGACATCCTCGTTTATTCCAAAACTGAAGAAGAGCATGCTGAGCATCTTCGGCTAGTTCTAACAAGGCTTCGTGATCATCGTCTCTATGCCAAGTTCTCCAAGTGTGAGTTTTGGTTAAAGAGCTCGTCTTCCTAGGTCATGTGGTGTCAGCTGCTGGAGTAGCAGTGATACCTGACAAGATTCAGGCAATCCTGGATTGGCCAACTCCAAAGTCCGTCAAAGACATCCGTAGCTTCCTTGGGTTGGCGGGTTATTACCGCCGATTCATCGAGGGCTTTTCCAAGATAGCCAAGGCAATGACTGACCTCCTCAAGAAAAATAAACAGTTTGTGTGGACTGACAAAGCTGAAGAGAGCATCCAAACTCTCAAAGTTAAGCTCACGACCACTCCTGTGCTTGTCCTTCCTGACACAGACAAGGACTTTGTTGTCTACTGTGATGCCTCGTTGCAAGGGTTGGGTTGTGTGCTAATGCAAGAAGGCCATGTGGTAGCCTATGCTTCTCGCCAACTTAAACCACACGAGCACAACTATCCAACTCATGATCTAGAGCTTGCTGCCGTGGTTCATGCTCTGAAGCAATAGAGGCCCTACCTGTTGGGCAACCATTGCGAGATCTTCTCGGATCAACAAAGTCTGAAGTATCTCTTCACCCAGCCGGATCTGAATCTCCGATAGAGAAGATGGTTGGAATTGATCAAGGACTATGATGTGACCCTCAACTATCAGCCCGGCAAGGCCAACGTCGTGGCAGATGCTCTGAGTCGCAAGGCTTATTGCAACACTCTGATGGTTGAAAAAGCTCAACCCGCTCTCCATGAAGAATTTGCTCGGTTGAATCTGGAGATTGTTCCCTCCGAATATCTAGCTAACCTGGAGATCAAATCCACTCTTGAGGATGAAATCAAGGCAGCCCAGCAACATGATGCTGGCATCCTCAAGATCAAGGAGAATATCGCAAGTGGGAAGGCTAAGTGTTTCTCCATTGATGACTCCGGTGTTGTCTATTTCGGGGACCGTCTTGTGGTGCCCAAGAGTGGGAATATCAGAGGGTTGGTACTCCCAGAGGCTCATGAATCACCCATAACCATCCACCCTGGTAGTACCAAGATGTACCAAGACCTTCGCCGCCAATTCTGGTGGACTCGCATGAAGCGAGAAATTGCTAAGTTCGTTGCTGAATGCGACGTCTGTCGCCGTGTGAAGGCTGAACACCAAAGGCCCGCTGGTACCCTTCGCCCCATAGCCATTCCCGAGTGGAAATGGGATGAAGTTGGCATGGACTTCATCACTGGCTTCCCAAGGTCACAGAAGGGTAATAATGCCATCTGGGTCGTCATCGACCGTCTGTCCAAGGTCGCTCACTTCCTTCCGGTTCGTGATGATATTCGAGCAAGCCAACTTGCTGATTTGTACCTTGCCTAGATTGTTCCCTTGCATGGGGTTCCACTGAGGATCATCTCAGACCGTGGTAGTCTGTTTGTGTCCAAATTCTGGCAGAGTTTTCAAACCGCTATGGGAACCTGTCTCAACTTCAGCACAACCTATCACCCCCAAACTGATGGTCAGACTGAGAGGGTGAACCAAGTCCTTGAGGACATGCTTCGGGCATGTGTTATCTCCTTCGGTAAAGGTTGGGAAAAGTATCTTCCCCTCGCCGAGTTCTCCTACAACAACAGTTATCAAGCTAGTCCGCAAATGGCTCCCTTTGAGATTCTGATCTATGGGAGAAAATGTCGGACTCCTCTAAATTGGTCTGAACCGGAGAAAGGCCCCTCTTGGGTCCTGATGTGATCAATGAGGCTGAAGAGAAAGTCTGGATCATTTGGGAGAACCTCAAGATTCCTCAGTCCAGGCAGAAGAGCTACTATGATAAACATCATCAGGAGGTTCACTATGAAATTGGTGACAAAGCCTATCTTCGAGTCTCTCCCCTCCGAGGTGTTTGTCGTTTCGGGATCAAGGGAAAATTGGCACTTTGATTTGTTGGTCCTTTCACCGTCCTAGCCAAGCGAGGAGATCTCTCCTACCAACTTGAGCTACCCTCAAACTTCCCGGATGTACATGATGTGTTCCATGTCTCCCAACTCCGGCGTTGCTTCAAAGATCCTATTCGTGGGGTTGATCATGAGGTGTTGGACATCCAGGAGGATCTAACTTGCCGGGAGCATCCTATCCGCATCTTGGATGAAGCAGAAAGGAAGACCCGTAACAAGGCCATCAAGTTCCTCAAAATCCAATGGTCTAACCATTCCGAAGAAGAAGCAACTTGGGAGCGTGAAACTAGTCTTCGTCAGGAATATCCCGCCTTCTTCACTCAAGCCTAGAATCTCGGGACGAGATTCCTGTAAGGGGGGTAGATTTGTAACAGCCCCAGTTTGGAACCTAAAAATATGAATAAATTTTTCACCTTTTCTTTTCATATTGCATAATGGCATCCATATTTAAATTGCTCAACATGAGATAATGTTAAAGCAACAATTGATAAATCAATGATGGTGAATGTTGTTGGGTAAACAAACTTCAATTGAACTTTCATATTTGTCCAGGAAGTTCCAAATTTAATTTTATAAATATTTGTCGAAGGCATCTTTATGCAAAATGTTTTTTATAAAATGGGAACAACAAAATTGGTGCAAATCAACTTTGAATTTGAAAACAAGTTAAACATTACAAAAAAAATTCAAAATAAAAATATGGTGAGCTTCTTTATCTTATTAGGAGCCACCCTGATTATTTTTATAATATTTGAACAAGTTTTGATGCCTCAATTAAATTGTCAAAGTCTGCTGTTTTCAAAAATGGAAAAACAGAAAAGGGAAAATGCCAGGAAGGGTTTTTTTTCGCAAAATAGACATCGTCTTCTTCCCCTGTAGCTCGTCGCTGTAGCGACCGAGCTCGACGCCTGCATCCCCGTCGCACCCTCTCACTGCCGTGCCCCCTGGTGCATAAGAGGCCACCTCGGCCGCCTCTCTCTCTCCCTCCCTCTTTTTCCCCCGTTCCGCAAACCTTAACCCTAGCCACGACATGGCCGTGAGCTAGTTCGAGCCGCCACCGCATCGCCGTCGACTGAGGCTGCCGGGACGAATCGGAGGGCACCATCTTCTTCGCCTCGTCGCCCTCATAATCCTCACCCACGGAATCGTGCCGGGAAGCTCGGGCTCGTCCTCATCTTTGTCCGCGACGACCGCCGCTACTCTGAGCCATTACTGCCGTCCTTGACCGTCTCTGTCCCCGACGAGCCCGTAATCGTGCTTAGGGTGAGCACCCCGTCCTCCGGGACCCCTTCTCCCTCTCCCTTTTCCTCTAGTTCGCCCTAGTGCCGTAGGCTGAACCACACCGCCGCCATAGCTCGTCGCCGGAGCACACCCCGGCGACCATTAGGTCCATTGCGCCGCCACTGGCTTCCCCGTAGTCACGCGCTTCAAAAGCGCCAAGTAACGCGTCCCCTGGCGCCCTCTGCCGCCTGATCGGTGCTCGACCCCGCCGGTGGTCAGCGCCACCGTGTGCGCCGGTCTGCGCCTCGCCGTGGTCAAACCTGGCCGTGGGCCTTCGCGCCGATGTGGCCGCTGATGTGGCCCTGGACCCAGCAGTCAGCGGGTGATGCTAGCTCGGCCCGGGTGGAAAAAAAACGCTTCGGCCCAAATTTCCTGTGTTTTGTTGTTTTAAACAGAAAATCAATTAAACTTGTAAAATCCATAACTTTCTGTATATTGCTCCAAAAATTGCAAATAAGATCTCAAAATACTCAGGGAAATAATATCTAATTGTTAGTACTAATTACATGTTAAAATGAATAATCCTAATTGCTGTTAAATTTAAATAACTAAAATGGCAGAAATTAATCCAAACTTTGAAATTCAATATCTTTTGAACCACAATTCAGAAAAATGCAAACAATATGTCAAAATGCTCAGAAAAAGAATATCTATCTATCAGTACCCTTGCCATGATCAACTAAAATTATTAAATTGCCTTTAATTAATAAATACTAAAATGGCAGATTGTAACAAAATTTGGAAAAATGCATAACTTGAAGAATATTCATCCAAAAATTATGAATGAGCTATCAAAATGTTCAGTAAACCATGAACTACAAGTTTATGTCATTTGAGAGAGTTGTAGAATTAAATTTTGTGCTGTTTATAAAATTTAAGTAAAAAGGCAGATTTAAATCAATAATTGGGAAACTCATAACTCGATGAATAATGACTCAAAAATTATGTTTAATAGCCCAAAATGATCATCAACTCAAGGGGTTTTTAGCTATGTTAAGTTCACAGCCGGAAAACAACTTTTCCTTTGATGTCATTTCGAAATGCTTAAAACTGAATAACCGTTTAATTTGCCATTTCTTCATCGTTAATCGAAAAATTGCAAACGAAGTACCAAAATGATCAGGAGAACAATACCTATCTAATAATATCATTATCATGCATGTAGACCTCATATTTTAGTACTGTACATTTTGGGTAAATGTTTAATTCACCAAGTTAAATATGGAGCTTTAACCCGTTAATTGCGATATTTATTTTAGGGGTTCCATTTAACTTGTGGGTCATGTCCAAGCCCATTTCAGTGCATAAGTTGACCATCTCATCATGAGTGTGCATTGCACCTTTTGTATTCGTGTTATTTATTTGTTCTCCTGTCATTGTTTGTGTTTCGGTAGATTCAGGAGTCGAGGTTCCACCACAATACCTCGACGATCCGTGCGACCAGCACTATCATCAAGGCAAGAGATAACCTAACCTTCTTGGCATATATCATCCTATTGTTTATACAAGTATTTTCTGCACCATAATATTGCATTCGATTCGAATGTCAACTTTTGATCAAGATATAGAGTATCCTATGATATGCATTGTCCCCTAAACCATTACATGTCTTCCCTCCTATTAACCATAGGTTGATGTGTTGGCCAGAGATACTTTATATCTATTGTTCATATGCTTAGCCATGCTTAGTCAAATGCTATATTGTCCGGTGATTTATTTCCATAATTATGAGGTTGATGGAAAGTTCGGACATGGTGGTTACTTGTGGTACTTAATTAAAATGCTTAAAAGGTTTGGATGAGTTGCCATCGGGGATGGTGTTTTGCCTCATTCTTGCCCCTAGGTGCGACTTCTTTACCTCTTGAAGTAAGACTGAGCGTGCTTCCAATGGTGGGGACATATGGAATCCCCTCTGACCGAATAATTTGTGTGGATGGAAAAGAGCTCGATCAGGACGGTAGTGTTTAGGATGTGGCCGCGGGGTAGGGCGTTGGAGGCGCTGAACCTGTCCTTCCACACACTGATGATCCTTGAGTAAGCCTCATGCAAGGTATAGATCTAACCGCGCCCACTCGCCGACTTTCCCCGGAAGAGAGCCAATCAGGTGAGCCGGACGGTACCAATGGGTAAATTAGTACACCCTGTAGGGTTTAATCTTTTCGAAAAGCCATGTCCACGGTTATGGACGATTTGGGAACGGACGATAAGACCATAGAGAACATTAACCTAGTAAAATTTGGCCTTCGTGGAGATGAGTGGTGGATTCTGGCTACTGTGGGTTCAAGGTGAACCGAAGAAAGAAAGTTTACTATCTTATCCCTTTTATGGAAAACCTTCTGAGTAGTCGATGCCATGAGTCGTTTATGTCTTTATGAATGAAAACTAGCTTTATGCAAAACAACCATTATACAGCTTTAGAGCCTTGTCATCATTGGGCCTATATCGCCCTACTAAACTTGCGAGTACGTTGTACTCAGTCTCTCTTTGTTGATTATTAATTGTTTCAGAGGAGGAAGTCACCGAACAGGAAGGTGGTTTCTTTGTTGACCTCGACGAATAGTCTGGGGATCCCAGGTGGCACCTTGGGACGTCTCGGAACAAGCTGGCTAGGATTTGTTATGTGTAGGCCTCTTAGGCCATATTTTGGATCTTGTTGTTTAGAACAACCTAAATTTGCTTCCGCTTGTTGTACTGTTGGGTCAGTGACCTCTGATTGTAATATTTGGCTATCTTTCTCTGTTAAGAGTTGAACTATAATGATTTGTGTCGTAGAGTCTATGATGTGCCGGTTGTTCCGCAGTCTTGATCTCTCTATTATGCATTGATAGCTATGCCAGTGTTCATAACATGATCGAGGTGTTGCGTTGCCGATGATACATTCCGAGCACGCCTGCCAAAGGTTTTGGCCTGGGAGTGGTAACCCCAGTAACCTTCGATGTGTAGCATGGTCTGTGGGTTACATAGTATCTCTGTATAATTTCGGGGTCGGAGCGCTACAATTTGCTTGGATTATACTATGCCTCCTATATATGATGATTATTATGATGAATGTGATATTTTCAGTCCACCTACTATTGAGGAAAAAGTTTATTATGATCATGATATGCCTCCTATTTATGATGACTACAATGATGGTTATGATAGTTTTACTCCCACTACTAGGAAACTAGCTATAGGTGGAATGCTATTTGTGGCGCACCATTATTCCATGCGCCACTAAATTGTTTTTTTGTGGCACACCACTTGGCATGCGCCACAGAAATATGTCTTTCTGTGGCGCATGCGTCTAGATGTGCCACAGAAATATGTCTTTCTGTGGCGCATGGGGCCACATGCGCCATGCGCCACAGAAAGACATATTTCTGTGGCGCATCTAGACGCATGCGCCACAGAAATATGGTGGCCCCGGCACCAATGATTGGGTGGGTGCCCTTTCTATGGCGCATGGGGCCACATGCGCCACAAGAAATCACAATTCTGTGGCGCATGGGGCCACATGCGCCACAAAATTGTTACTTTCTGTGGCGCATGTGGCCCCATGCGCCACAGAATTGTGCCCGGATTTCATATCCCACCCCCCCCCCCCGGTGGATCGCCTTTTTAGTTTTGCACGGAGTGAAAGAAAATGATAAAAAATTCAAAAAATAAAATCCTTTTAGATATATGGAATGTTTAGGGTCTAGTTTGTAGGAAAAATTTGAAATACACATTTTGACCTTTTTTCCAATAGTAGGTGAAGAAATATTAAATTGGCCATAACTTTTGCATACGACGTCGAAAAAATGCGTATAATACCTTAAAAAAACTAGAGAAAATTTCTCAAAATTCCAAACGAAAAAAAAGTTATGGCCAACAGAAGAATTTTCCCAGCAAAATCAAAAAAAATCAAAAAAGGAAAAAAAATTCTGTGGCGCATGTCTAGCCCATGCGCCACAGAATTGTGAGATTCAAAATTTGAATCCCGCCGGCGCCCCTCATCTCCCTCTCTTTTCCCCTTTTCTCCTCATCTCCTCTAGTTCACCCTCCACTTCTCTCTCCACTTCTCCTCTTTCTTTCTCCTCTTCCCTTCTCCTCTACACTTCTCTCCCCTTCTCCTCCCTCCTCCATCTCTTCTCCTCTACTCCACATCTTCTCTACTCCTCCTCCACCTCCACCTCCACCTCCACCTCCACCTCCACCTCCACCTCCGGCGACCTCCTCCACAACTCCGGCGACCTCCTCCACAACTCCGGCGAGCTCCACAACTCCGGCGACCTCCTCACCACCCCGGCGACCACCTCCACAACCCCGACGACCTCAACCCGACGACCTCCACCTTCGGTGACCTCCTCCTCCACCTCCGGCGACCTCCTCCACCACCGGCAACCTCCTCCTCCACTCCGGTGACCTCGGCCTCCACTCCGGCGACCTCCTCCTCCACTCCGGCGACCTCATCCGGCGACCTCCGACGACCCCTTCCTCCACCCACGGCAACACGGTCTCCGACGAGCTCCGACGAAATTCCGACGAAATTCCGGCGAAATTCCGGCGGCCAGATCTAGATCCAGATCTGGATCTAGATCTGGCCGCCCTTTTTTTTGAAATTCAAAAAAATTCTGTGGCGCACCAAGGTGGGATGCGCCACTAAAATATTTCTGTGGCGCACGGTGCTGGGATGCGCCACAGAATTTGGCATTTCTGTGGCGCACCACCGGCGTGCACCACAGAAATATGTTTTAGTGGCGAGGATTTAGTGGCGCATCCACTATTTCTAGGGATGCACCACAGAAAGGGTGAAAAGGTGCGCCACTGGTAGCCTGTTTCCTAGTAGTGTCCCACTATTACTAATGAGAAGGATTTTACTTCTGTGCCTCCTATTATTACTATTGAGTAATAATAATACTTTTATGCATATGAATCATGAGAAAAATGCTTTATGTGATGGTTATGTTATTGAGTTTTCTTATGATTCTACTGAAAGTTATTATGAGAGAGGGAAGCGTGGTTATATAAATTTTCATCTTATGAAGTTTCTCCTCTTTATGTTGAATGTTTTAATGTTGCACTTGCTTTGCCTTCCTATGCTTAATGCTTTATGCTCCAATGATTTATTTTCTTACAAGATGCCTACGCATAGGAAGAGAGTTAGACTTAAATGTGTTTGATATTTGCTTCCTGATGCTCTCTTTTTTGTTTCAATTCTTATACTTACGAGAGCACCATTAAAATTTTCATCTTATGGGAGGCAACCCGTCTTTTACTTTCAGTTTGCTTTTTGTTTTTCTTGAGTCATGGAGTTGTTGCCTGTGTAGCAACTTCATTATATCTTTTTCTTTTGGTTTTTTGTGCCAAGTTTAGCCTCTAATGCATTGAAAGTGCGAGGTGTTGTTTTGAAGTCCAGAAACAGATTGCTTTTTTTCAAAAAGGGGAGTCCCCGGCCTCTGCATCGTGATGATGCACACGGCCAAAAGAAAATCCCAGAAACAGATTGCTGTCCTTCACTGTTCGAAAATCTAGAAAATCCCTGAATTTTATATTTTTCTGAAATTTTTAGACATCAAGCCTGATACTTTTAGCTATCTTTCGTTAGTTTTTACTTTTCTGATTTGAGCTACGGAAGTGCCACGAACAATTCGATCTTTACAGACTGTTCAGTTTTTGACAGATTCCGCTTTTATTTGTATTCGTCTCTTTTACTATCGTCAAATGTGATACTCTAGAAAAGGAGTGCCACACTGAGGCTTAGTAAACAGTAGCTAATGCCCAATAAAGTTGTTTGCAATTTGTCTTGAGTTGAACACATGTGCATTTTAATTTATGAGCACTAACCCTCTAATCAGTCTATGAAAAGTTTTGTGTGAAGTGAGTTTTTAAGTTCCAAAGTAGAGGATAATGAAGAAATTGAAGATGGATTAGAGCTCAAGCTTGGGGATGCCCCCATGGCACCCCCTCTGAATATCAAGAACCATCAAGCATCAAAGCTTGGGGATGCCCAAGGCATCCCCTCTTCTTCATCGACTATCATGAGGTCGTCTTCGTTGAACTAAGTTTTTATCACTTTACATATTATGTGCTATTCTTGGAGCGTCATTTTATTTTGCCTTTAGTTTTGTTTTGTTTGTTTGCTGGTCATATTCATGTTGGATCCTATCCATCTTGTGTGGGAGAGAGACACGCTCAGCTTTTTCATTTGAATACTCCCTTGCTTCGCTTATATCTTGTTGATTATTCTTAGCTACTGTTTGTTTGCTAGTAAGCTCTCGCTTTTAGATTTTATCTTGTTTAGAGCTGCTAGTAGTTGTTGTTAAACTCTCATGTTCTTCACTTATATTTGTTAGAGAGTTGTTTTGGTTGCTTGGTTGATTTGTTAGAATAATAAAATGCTATGTATGTGATATTGGAATGAAACGAAAGCCTGCATAGTATTGTAGATCATTGTGTGGATAATTGATACTTCTCATTTGTTTTGAGATATTAAGATGAATGCTTAAACTTGCTGGTTATTTGAGTGGAATTGATTGGTAAAGAAATACTGTTAAAAACTTGAAACTGTGTGGTGTTTCGTAGTTGTTAATTCATTAAGCTAATCTTTCCATCAAAAGAATTGTTTGGTCAACATTGGAGACAATGTGGAGCTTTTATGGTTATGATTGATAAATGTATTATGCTACTCTGTTACCGGTTAATTTTAGATGTTTGCTTCAAATACCTTCTTTGCTAAGCCCAAAAATTCGTACTGAGTGTATGGTTCACTCGTGCATCCAAATCCCAAAGCCAAACTATCTTCCCAGCTGAGTCCACCATATCTACCTATGCATGGTATTTCCTGCCATTCCAAGTAAATTTGTCATGTGCTATCTTTAAAAATTCAAAATACTCCTTTTTGTGCCTCTGTTTTTAAGCTCATGAGGGAGCAGTAGAGAGCTAGATATAACTTGTGACGAGCAAGGTCATTTCCCCCCTTTCACCCGGTGTCGATGGATTACGTCTTCACTTGAATCAACCCGAGAGCAGCTTAAGCAAAATATAAATATAACTCATCATTCTCCTCCACGCAATGCAAATCTGAGAAATCAGCTCAAACATTGGACAGTGGTGAAACCAAGGAGAAAGAAGAGCGTACTCGCTCCTCTAAAAACCAGCTGCTCTCACAAGTCTAAAAAACCTTGCTTGTTATGGGGGACTAGATAGCTTCTCTGTTGTGAAGTTGTTGACGAAAGCATGCATATCTCAAAATTGTTTTACTTCTGTTTCATAAGAAAAACAAAAAGCTCTAGCACATGACTAATTCCTGCTTCCCTCTGCGAAGGGCCTTTCTTTTACTTTTAATGTTGAGTCAGTTTTCCTCTTCCTTCTATCTCCACTAAAGCAAACATCTAGATTGACCCTGGGTATCATTGATCATATTGCAATTTCAGATTAAACATGAATCTTTATATTGACTTTACCGTTGGGAGTTGAAGCTTTTTGCTAAAACTTACATCTTCTTTGTTTTGATTCTCAAATACTTTTTTCATGGAACTATTACCTTTGTGGATTAATCAAATATGTGGATCACATTGCTTTCATGTCTTTAACGTACTAATTATGAAAGGTTTTGCTTGAATGATTCAACTTGGTTATTCATTGCTTTCTTGCTATCAACTATAGACAATTGTTTTGTATCACTTCATTCACATCCTATGCTTTACATTACTATATTGATCATGTTTGTGTTGGTTGCATGTCTCATCAAAAATTATTTTGTTATCACTTACCTACTCGAGGACGAGTAGGAGTTAAGCTTGGGGATGCTAATACGTCTCAAACGTATCTATAATTTTGAGTGATCCATGCTTGTTTTATGTCATTGTCACATGTTTTTGCCATCTTGTTATATCATTTTAAGGCATTTTGTTGGACTAACCTACTGACAAGGTACCCAGTGCCAGTTCCCTGTTTTTATCATGTTTTTGTTGCAGAAAGTTACTTCTGCAAATATTCTCGGAATTGGACAAAAATTTACGGGGATTTTTTATTGGAAAAATGAAGACCGGAGCCAAAAGGGTGACCTGGGGGGCCACGCACAAGCCAGGGGCAGCCCCCTGCCATGGCCATAAGGCAACCCGCGGGTGGGACCCGCCCCTGCCCTATGGGCACCCCCTCAGCCACCTCCGACGACTATAAAATCACCCCTGACGAAAAAACCCTAAGCCCCGAAGGATTTTCCCAAATACGCAATAGAGCTCCGCCGCCATCACCGACAAGTTTCGGGGGTTAGATTGATCCTATTCCGGCACCCTGTCGGGACGGAGATTGACCGTCGGAGCCATCTCCATCGACACCGCTGCTTCCCGCGATGAGGAGGGAGTAGTCCCTCACCGGGGTTGAGGCTTATACAAGTAGCTATGTGGGTATCTCTCTCTCCAATGATGTGATCTTCATTGTGATCATGAGCTTTGTTAGTGTAGTTGAATACATGATGTTTCCGTATGTGTAATGGATATGATGTTGCTCAAGTGGTGTTATTTAGTACAATTTCCGGAGTCACCGTTGTGATCACAGTATCTCGGTGACAGTGTGGGTGCCGTGTGTGACTCTATGGATAATAGATTGGAAGGATCTTCATCATGAGTTTGTTCTTTATTATTGTTGGATTGAATAGATCATGAGGTTTCTTGATGCTTGTGTTATTGAAGAAAGAGACTATTCAAGAAATATGTTGTGGTGTTTGTTAGTACTATCTTTGGGTGCGGATAGTGATAGCATGAAGTGTCCATAGATGTGGAATACGAACTTTAAGGTGTGCTTTTCGTAGCCCTACGCAATTCTCATCCTATTTGATCCACGAAAGAATGATCTCCGAGTAACGTCTACCATGCATGTGTTTTTGTGGAACTATTATGTGTTTAATTATGTTAAAGATGTTGAGAGTAGTCACTAGTGAAAGTATGAAGCCTAGGCCTTGTTTCCAAGCATTGATACACCGTTTTTAGTCACTTGTTTGCTTGCTGCCATTTTTATTACAAAATTACAAAATCACCTTTTACCATCCATATCACTTGCATTTTACCATCTCTTCGCCGAACTAGTGCACCTATACAACTGACAATTGTATTAGGTGTGTTGGGGACACAAGAGACTTCTTGTATCTTAATTGCAAGGTTGCTTGAGAGGGATATCTTTGACCTCTACCTCCCGTGGATTCGATAATCCTTGGGTTACTCACTTAAGGGAAATTTTCCGCCGTCCTACAAACCTCTGCGCTTGGAGGCCCAACAAGTCTACAAGAATAGAAGTGTGTAGTAGACATCGATGACCTTTGCTAATTTTTGGCCATAGGAGTGCCGAAATTTGCCGAAACGGAAATGAATCGACAATTCGGCGAAACATCAGCACTCATCTAAAATCCCTACAAAGTTCACAACAAAAAACCGGAACACAACTCCGGCAAGATACAAACATTCATTACACATATAAATCGGCTCACAACTCCGGCAAATTGACAACAAAACTGGCACACAACTCCGGCACACAAACATTCATCACATATAGCAAACATTCATTACACCCGCACACAACTCGGAATTTTAATCAACGGATGCCATCTACCTTGCAGAAACTTGCCAAACAGCTACAAGCACCAAGCAGTAGCAGCACCATGCAGTAGCAACCTACAGAAAGTAGCAGAATTTAATTTATTCATATGTCACCAAATTAAAGCAGCAGCAGATTTAAATTTTTTCTGTGAAACAAACTAGAATTTTTTTAAAATTTTACACAAGCAAGGTATATGTATTGTTGACATACTATGAAATTTTCAGCTTAATCAGAGTTGAATTAAATTGGTGAAAAATCTTAGAGCATTTCTCCCATAAAATTTGAAAATTAAAATTTATTCGAAAGTTGATATTTTTATTTCAAATATCACCAGCAACTAACAACCACCAACAGCATACAAGCAATTATTAATTTTGTATTTTGCATTCCATTTTTGATTTTGCATTGTGCTAAACCCTAACCGTATTTCATTTTTAATTTTGCATTTTGCATTTTGCTACACTAACCCTAACCCTATTTCACATTTAATTTTGCATTTTGCTACATTAACACTAAAACTATCATCCTACTTGTTCTGAAATTAGATAGATATGGGCTCGGCATTTTGTCGAACATGCTAAGGGCAAGAAGGGGAGGAGGGGATCGGACCAGGGAGGAGGGCATACCGGCGTGGGAGGAGGAGGGGAGGAGAAGGCCGGGCACAGGGACGATGGCCGCGGCGCGGAGACGACGGCCGCAGCACGGAGACACGGCCGGCGGCTCGGGGAGGAGGAGGCCGGCGCCTCGGGGAGGAGGAGGCCAGGCGGGCGCGAGGAGGCGCGTGCGCTGGTGTTCACCGGCGGGGAGGAGGAGGCGGTGGAGGACGGCGGCGCGCGCCTGGAGAGGACGCCGGCGGGGAGGAGGAGGCGGCGGGGAGAAGGACGCCGGCGGGGAGGAGGAGGCGCGCGGGATTGGGGGGAAATGACTTAGGCGAATTGGGGATTGGGGAACGGTTCGCGCCCCCGGCCTGTCATATGGGGCCTACGTTATCCGTGGCGCAGGTTAGGTGCCCTGCGCCATGGGTAAGTATAATAGCCGTGGCGCAGGTCTGATACCCTGCGCCATGGGTAAGTTACCCACGGCGCAAGTTAGTTGCCCTGCGCCACGGGTAAGTTTTTATATTTTCTTTTTGCATCGTATTTTTCATTGCATTTCATTTTTAATTGAATTTCAATTTCCATTGCATTTCATTTAAGACACACATTTCAATATTAGGATTGCATATCATATTTCAATTTAATTTTAAGACACATTTAAAATATAAAAAATACTTAATATTATAGGCTCGATATCTAATATTCCGATGATATTAGGATTACAAATTCTAGGATACTTAATTTATAATATTAATTCCTAGGGTTACAAAATCGAGCGTCGTATTTCCCACACAATCTAGCTAGCGTTTCACAATCTTCTTTCCCTTCTTGGTGGCGGTTGAATAATTTAGACATGGAACATCTCGACTTCTTCTTGCGAACGGAAGACCACCTGACTTGGGTAGTGTTGTCCTGCTTCTTCTTGCGGTGTATGTTTCTTCGTACTGGGTCAAAATCTTGCTCGTTGGCGACTCCATCCATTCCGATGATGGTCCTTTTTCCTCTTCTCACGACAACACGGCTAGGCATTCTCGTGTCGGTGATGAAGAAGCATTGGTCAACTTGGCTAGCCAGTACCCATGGTTCAGTTTTTGCGATGACGCTCGCGGTAGCAGCAGACTTGGAGGCTTCGGGTATAGACATGGTTGTCAAATATCCATCTTCTTTTTTTGGACTGACATTCTTAGCCCATCTGACACGGAACATCAGCACCTTGTCTCCATAGTAGTCCAGCTCCCAGATCTCCTCGATCCTTCCGTAGTACCTTTCTTTGACGTCATCAGTGAAGGATTCCATCGTTACCCCTGAGTTCTGATATTCGCTATTCCTGTCTTTTTCCTCCGTATAGAACGTGTAACCGTTGATATCGTATGCCTGATATGTCATCAGGTTGGGCGCGGGGCCCTGTGACAAGAGGAATATGAGTTTTCCTTCCGCGGAAGTCATTGACGGAGGATTATCTAGAAGGTGGCGTTTGAACCAACGCGTGAAGGTGGCGTTGTGCTCTTTGATTATTTCGACGTCCGTTCGATGCTGACCACGTTCACTGTACTTCTTCTCAATAAAGTTTTTGTGCTTTTCCAACCAAGGATCGACCACTTGTATGTGTTGTAGCACTACAAAGTTTGCACTGTCAAAGTCGGCGCGTCGGCCAGAGTCGTCCACTTGTAGTTCCCTCTTGCCTGTTTTGTGACCTGCTCCATCGAGCCTGCCAATGTGCTTATTTTCGGGCAGACCAATAGGGTTCTCGACGTCTAGAAAATTTGTGCAGAAAGAGATGCACTCTTCGGTGAGATAGCCCTGGACAATGCTTCCATCTGGGCTTGCCCTGTTACGAACGTATCCTTTGATGACACCATTCATCCTTTCGAACGGCATCATGCCGTGCATGTCGGGGATATAACCCCAGATACCCCAGAGTTGGTGGTTTTTTATGCGAGACCCAGGTATACCTGACGGCACTGTTCATACCGGCATTGTTCATCCGAACACTGTTCATCCGACATATACCAACCGACATACATGTCCGGGATGTATACCTGCTGTTACTATTCATCCCCCGACACTATTCACCCGAACACTGTGCATCCGACATATCCCAACCGACATACATGTCCGGGATGTATACCTAGCGGCACTGTTCATCCCCCGACACTGTTCATCTGGCATATCTCAACCGACATACATGTCTAGGATATATGCCCGGCGACACTGTTCATCCGATATACATGACCCGGGGGGGGGGGGGGGGGGTGACACTGTTCATCCTGGCACTATTCATCCGACATACACGACACTATTCATCCCACACACTGTTCACCCGGGATACCCCGGGCACTGTTCATCCCGACAATGTTCACCCGGGATACCCCCGACACTATTCATCCGACATACCCTGGACGGCATATTGTCCCGGTCGACATACATGTCCCGGGATGACACTGTTCACCCCCCGACACTATTCAACCAACATACCCGGCTCCTATCGCTACTTCGACCGGATCGTCTACCCTGCGCCCAGGTCTCCATGTCCTTCGCTGCGAGATCCTGGGACGCCCACTGCTCGGATCTGGCATCCTTGACCAAGACGAGAGGATAAGATCAATGACGAAGACCAAGACCCAGGCAACGTGGCTACAGTGCCTATGAGGTGATGACAGTACGCCTCCATGACGCGTGCACAGTGCGGACAAGACCCCAGTGGTCACTTCATGTATAGTGTTTTGTATAGTGCGGCACTAGTCAGTAGGCCCTCCTTGTCCCCTGGGCTCCCCTTTATAAGGAGCACCAGGGGGAACCTCACGCGGACGGCCACCCGAGGGGCTCATTTTCCCCCATTGCTCACAGGAGCTTTCTTCTAGCTAGAGGCCTCACACAGGCAACCATTACTCAGCTCGTGGAGCACTTGTACGACACATGTATATAGAGAAAATACACAGAGTAGGCTAGATGCTGTAGTAGGGGTTTTATATTTCACGAGAGCCCCGAAGCAGGGTAAATCATTGTGTTCATTTGTTCTTCTGTGTGCGCTCCTCAGTGCGCTATCCCTCCCCGAATCCTCTAGCGTCTATCGGCCCCAAACTCAAGCCTACCCCTAGGCATCTATTGTTCACCACCACGACAGTTGGCACCCACCGTGGGGCTGGTAGTGGCGCTTGCTGGATCAATTTTGGACGGGACCTTCTTCATCGACTCCGGCGAGCACCTCGTGTAGCGTCGCGGGGTTTCCTCTCGCTGGGCAGCTTCATCAAGCTCTTCGTCACCGGCGCCAACGTCGTCAACGAATCCTGGGGGCTGCGGTCGGCTCACCATGCCTCTGGCTTGCTCGGCGGCTCTACGTCAACGACGCCGCCGCGCTCACTGGTCTTCCTGCCATACCCAATGGCTCTCGGGGACTGAAGCGACCGTCACCGATCCCGGCATCCGCGCCGAGTCATCCAGCATAGCCGTCGGTGTCTTCCCCGCGACCGGCTCTGCCCCGTCCGGCTTCGCTCGCGATCGGCTACCCTTAGTCCGGCATCGCCACGGCCGGCTTTGCCTTAACCTGGCATCCTCACCACCGGGTTCACCCGTGACCGTCATCGTCGTCTCTGCTTTCGTCGACGACCAACCTCACCTTCCCCATCTTCAACAACTCCGGCTTTACCGCGACCGAGGCAGCCGCAACCGGCTTCGACGGATCAATTCCGTCCATGCCCGCTCCAGCCACCCTCGCCTTGGCCAGCTCCGGCTCCGTCATGCGCGCCCGAATTGCTACCTCATCCGCACCCGGGCCTGCGCGCCATCACCAATGCGGCTGTCTCCGCTACCGAGCTCCGAGCACCCACGTCTCCGCTCCCAATCTCCGCAACAGCGTCTCCACTCCCGAGCTCCGAGCACTCGCGCCTCCCACGACCCAGCTCCACGCTAATCCCGGCACTGCCGTGTCTCCGCCGCGCATTCCAGCTCCGCTCTCTGGCTTGTGGCCCTGCCGACGTGCCTGGCCAAGTCTCGCCCGTTTCCGGCGTCTCTGTCAGCTTCACCCGTTCCCGGTTGCCGTATGCCGCAGCTCGCCCGTATGCCGATCTTACGGCTCCCGGCCTCACCATCCTCCGCGCTGTCCTGGCCTCGCAGTATGTCAGCTCTGCTGCGCTGTCCCGGCTTCGCCGTGTATCGGCACCTCACCCTCGCACTTCGTCTTTGCCTGGCCGTGTCTGCCCCTGCCGGCTTGCGGCTCTCCCGCGGCTATGTCAGCTCCGCCGCGCAATCCCGGCCACGCCCGTCAACGGTCCCGCCAATCCTGGCCTCACCAGCTCTAGCTCCACCCCCGGTGCCTTTCCCTATGCTCTATGCCGATTTCCGCACTCTCGGTCGCCTCGCTACGCCCGAGCAAGCTCGCCCCTGCAGCTCCAGCTCGTCACCATGACGGCTCCGGCATGGCCGCGCACCGAGTTATCCTGCCGACGAAAAAGACCGAGTAAGAGGCAGCTAGAAGTAAAAGAATAAGGGAAAGGATCAAGTCCCCTACCGTGGTAGAAGAATCGTGGGAGTGGGAAGTGGGCCCAGCTGCAGTAAAAGAAAGAAAAAGAGAGGGGTATGGGGAGCTGTCGGGTGAGTAAAAAATCAGGAGTTAGATGTCCTTGTTCTCTTGTCGTTGCCAGGAAAAGAAAATAAAGAGGAGAGAGAGGGGCATGGTGCAGCCAAGAGTATAAAAAAGGAAAAAATGAGTGGCTCGGCTAGAATAAAAGGGGTGCTGCCGAGTAGAAAGGAAAGTGTGGTATGCCGAGTGTAAAGGAAGCTGCCGACATATGTTGTGTCGGATGACAAAAAATAAAGCCGACTAAGAAAAAATGTGCATGTCGGCTCAGGAAAAATGACTCGGTCAGACTGAGTCAGGTCGACATAAAATCGACGTGAAAGTATCCCAACCGACGTTAAAAAATATGCCTCCGGCCGAAATAAAAAAGTTATTATCTCGGCCCGTCGGATTGACCGATGAGCCAAGCCGAGTGAACGATACCCGGCTCTGCACTTGCAGGAACCCTTTGTCGCGTACGTCGTTGGGCCGGCTGGACGAACTGCGTCCGAATCAGTCGCATCCGAGTAATCCAAGTCTAGCACCTCGGCTATTTGGATAGCTAGGCTGTGCCTTCAGCTACGCCTCCGTCCAGTCTGCACCGACATTGCAATGTGAGTATTTACTGTATTTAGGTTTGTGCCGCGCGTGTGGTTAACCCAGGCAGCACTCGGGGACTGCCGCTCTTTTTCATGGGCATAGCTGTTTTCCCCAGGACCGAATTACCTTGACCCGGGGACTGGCCTGGTTAGTCGGTTGTTGATAGCTCTTAGACATTAAAAAATAACTCGGGGGCTGCCCTTTTCTTAATGTGTTTCCCGGGATCAAGCTTTTCGACCTGGGGACTGCCCGTTTATTCCGGAGCTTATCATTTCCTAGATAAGAAGAGTAACTCGGGGATTCGTTTGAGATCGAGTCGGCATCTTCATGCATAGTTTTGCTGCTAGAAGTAAAGTTTATATCATATTCTAAAGTTAATCTCATCTGTTAGTAGAACTATTGTTAAAATCAAATATCTGCTATATATATGCATTGACTAACCTTGTATGTTGGCATGGATATTCCCGGGTGAGAATACATCACCAAATATTACGGATTTGTCAGTCATCTTGACTTGCCAAAATATCATGGCTTTATGCTATATCTCCAGATCACCGTTTATTTCGGTTTGCCAAAATATCATGGCTTCATGCAATATCTCCATATCACCGTTTATGTCGGTTCGCCAAAATATCATGGCATCATGCAATTTCCCGAGATCGCCGTTTATTTCGGTTTGCCAAAATATCGCGGCATCATATAATATCTTTGCAATCGCCATCTATTTTTATTTGCCAAAGGTATCTTGGTTCTTCAACCATATCAGATCAATAAGTATCTCAGTTCGTCTGATAGACATATGATAAATGCCCATGCTGGCTATATGTCGGTCCAGCTCATGCTGTTGACATACGACTTCAGTAAATGCCCAAGATGGCTAAAAACTAACATATGATAAATGCCCAAACAGGCTATATGTCGGTCCAGCTCATGCTGTTGACATACGACTTCAGTAAATGATCGAGATGGCTAAAAACTGACATATGATAAATGCCCATGCTGGCTATATGTCGGTCCAGCTCATGTTGTTGACATACGACTTCAGAGATGGCTAAAAACTGACATATGATAAATGCCCATGCTGGCTATATGTCGGTCCAGCTCATGCTGTTGACATACGACTTCAGTAAATGCCCGAGATGGCTAAAAAGTGACATATGAGAAATGCCCAAGCAGGCTATATGTCGGTCCAGCTCATGTTGTCGACATACGAATTCAGTAAATGCCCGAGATGGCCAAAAACTGACATATGATAAATGCCCAAGCAGGCTATATATCGGTCCAGCTCATGCTATTGACATACGACTTCAGTAAATGTCCGAGATGGCTAAAAACTGACATATGATCAATGCCCAAGTAGGCTATATATCGGTACGGCACACGCTGCCGACATATGATTCTGATATTGCCCATGATGGCTATTGTTGGCACCAATTCTGTGATACTTCTTTGGAAAGCCTATGCACGACTCTACGAGTCCCACATAGCCTCAGGGACTACTGTCGGGGACATAACCCCGGGTACCCCAGAGTTGGTGGTTTTTTATGCGAGACCCAGGTATACCTGGCGGCACTGTTCATCCCGACATTGTTCACCCGAACACTGTTCATCCGACATATCCCAACCGACATACATGTCCGGGATGTATACCTGACGGTACTGTTCATCCATACACTGTTCACCCGAACACTGTGCATCCGATATATCCCAACCGACATACATGTCCGGGATGTATACCTAGCGGCACTATTCACCCCGACACTGTTCATCCGGCATATCTCAACCGACATACATGTCCGGGATATATGCCTGGGCGACACTGTTCATCCGACATACATGACCCCGGACCACACTGTTCATCCTGACACTGTTCATCCGACATACCCGGACAATGTTCATCCCACACACTGTTCACCCGGGATACCCTGGACACTGTTCATCCCGACACTATTCACCCGGGATACCCCCGACACTGTTCATCCGGCATACCCCGGACGGCATATTGTCCCTTCCGACATACATGTCCCGTGACGACACTGTTCACCCCTCGACACTATTCATCCGACATACCCGGCTCCTATCGCTACTTCGATCGGATCGTCTACCCGGCGCCCAAGTCTCCATGTCCTTCGCTGCTAGATCCTGGGACGCCCACTGCTCGGATATGGCATCCTTGACCAAGACGAGAGGATAAGATCGATGACGAAGACCAAGACCCAGGCAACGTGGCTACAGTGCCTATGAGGTGACGACAGTACGCCTCCATAACGCGTGCACAGTGCGGACAAGACCCCAGTAGTCACTTCATGTATAGTGTTTTGTATAGTGTGACACTAGTCAGTAGGCCCTCCTTGTCCCTTGGGCTCCCCTTTATAAGGAGCACCAGGGGGAACCTCACGCGGACGGCCACCCAAGGGCTCATTTTCCACCATTGCTCATAGGAGCTTTCTTCTAGCTAGAGACCTCACACATGCAACCATTGCTCAGCTCATGGAGCACTTGTACGACACATGTATATAGAGAAAATACACAGAGTAGGCTAGATGCTGCAGTAGGGGTTTTATCTCTCACGAGAGCCCCGAAGCAGGGTAAATCATTGTGTTCATTTGTTCTTCCGTGTGCGCTCCTCAGCGCGCTATCCCTCCCCGAATCCTCTAGCATCCATCGGCCCCAAACTCAAGCCTACCCCTAGACATCTGTTGTTCACCACCACGATAGTGCAGGAACATCGGCCCGAGCTGGATGATATCATCCACGACATGGATCAGCAAATGCACCATAACGTCGAAGAATGCGGGAGGGAAGTAAATCTCAAGCTCATGTAGTATCACAATGATCTCTTCCTGTAGCCTTATGGCTTTCTTCATGTTGATCGACGTTCGAGAGATGACGTCGAAAAAGTTGCATAGGTCAAATAGCATTTGATGGACGTGTGGGTCCATTATCCCTCGGAGTGCAGCCGGAAGAATCTGCGTCATCAACACGTTACAGTCATGAGACTTCATCCCGCTGAACTTTCGTTTCGCTGCGTCTAGATATCTGCTTATCTTCCGCGCGTAACCGGAAGGAAATTTCACTCCGAGAAGGCACTTGATAAACTGTTCGATCTCCTTCTGGCTTAGAGTGAAGCACGAAGGTGGGCAGTAATAGTCATTCTGTTTCGCCTTTTTGCCCTTCCAATGACCTTCCGTCTCCTCCTCCTCGAACAGATCATTATCATCGTCAGGGCGTCCTCCGTGGAGATCTTTCCTGATGCCCAATGATCTTAGGTCGTTTCCTGCTTTCAGCCCATCTTTGGTCCTCTCCAGCATGTTGAGAAGGGTGCCAAGCAGACTCTCGCACACATTCTTCGTGATATCGATGACATCAAGGCTATGAGGTGTTTCAAGGATCTTCCAATATGGCAAGTCCCAGAAAACAGACCTTGTTTTCCATACCTTCAGCAGTGGTGGCGGAGCCTTTTGCTTCTTCCCCAGCGGAGGGCACTCATCCCAGTTTGTCAACAGCATGTCGATTTTCTTCGCCGCTCCTCTTACGTGGGGCTCTTCGGATCTCAACGGTACCATCGAACAGCTCTTTGCGTTTTCTCCACTGGTCATCCTTGCGAAGCCAACTTCGATGTCCCGTGAACACTGTTTTTGAGGACCCGGCATCTTTCTCTAGCTGCATATATGTTGTATCGTGCATGCACCTAACGCATGCACAGTGTCCGTGGGCCACCTGGCCTGCTATATATCCGTAATCGAGATAGTCTTGCACCGTCGTGATCAACGCGGCTCTCATAGGGAAGTAATATTCCGCGACGGCGTCCCATATGCTGACCCCTTCAGTCCATATCTTATTTAGCTCATCCTCAAGAGCTGTAGATATAGATTGATGTTGTTTCCTGGTTGTTTCGGCCCTTAGATTAGCATGCTCATGTGAAAGGACACGGATGTCGCCTAGAGGGGGGGGGGGGTGAATAGGCGATTTAAAATTATTACGGTTAAGGCTTGAATAAATGCGGAATAAAACTAACGTTTAATTTATCAAGCCAAACTTAAACTAGCTAGGTTCACCTATGTGCACCAACAACTTATGCTAAGCAATATGATCAACTAGGTGATAGCAAGATATATGACTTTAAGCTCGATGTCTATCACAAAGTAAATAGCATAAGTAAGAAGCTCGGGATAGAAATACCGAGGCACTTGGAGACGATGATTTATCCCGAAGTTCACTTCCCAATGGAAGCTAGTCTCCGTTGGAGCGGCGCGGTGTTCACCAATGTGAAGCACCGAGTAGCCTTAATATGGCACACCGTATCTCCGTTGTGTCTTACCACCAATGTGGCGAGGCACTTGTCACTATGTTGCCGTTGAGGTTGACAACTAGAACCTTTACAAGGGTGAAGCTCACTCCACAAGTTGGAGGGTCTTCACCAAATGCACCGAGCCGTCAAGACTCGATGCCCAAGGCCGGGGCACACACCACAACTCAATTGATGGCTCCCGGCAATATCTTCGTAGCTATCAAAGCTCCGAAGCAACAAGGTTGAGCCACACTCCACAATTGGAGGTCCCAACAAATCCCGTAAGCAACCAAGACTCCGAGAAATCAAACCGTCTAGGGTACCAACGTGCCCTAGAGGAACAAGCTCTAGGGCACCAAAGTACCCAAGAGTAACAAGCTTCTCAACTTCACTTTCCACGAATCACCGTGGAGAACTCAAACCGATGCAACTAATGCAATGGCAAGAACACACTAAGTGGTCAAGTTCTTCCAACCCGAATCCAACCAAAGCAACTAATGCTTGGGAGGGATTAGGGAGGAAGAACAAAGGAGGAACACAAAGAAACTCCAAAGATTTAGATCCAAAGTGTTCTCCTCACTTAGAGGAGAAATCAATTGGTGGAAACACGGATCTAAAACTCCTCTCTCTTTTCTCTCAAAGGAGTAGCACGAACTAGTGGAGAGAAAGAGAGAAAGCCAAGCTCAAGAGGTCAACAATGGAGGAGAGGAAATAGCTCAAGAGTTGGCAAAAGGTTAGTTTATTTTTGGGGAAGAAGCCCCTTAAATAGGGGCTCCGAAAATGGAGCCGTTGGGTCTTTTTAGTGCGCAGGAAAAAGAAAAGGAGAGGGGAAGGCAGGGCAGGCCGGCCTGGCTGCCGGCCCAGGCCGGAGAGGAGGCCGGGCTGCCTCCCGAACTGCCCGGCCTGGGAGCCGGCCCAGGCCGGGGAAGAGACCGGCGGGTGACAGGAGCGTGATGCGGGCCGGCGGCCACCCGGGTGGGCCGGCCTGGGAGCCGGCCCAGGCCGGCAGGAGGACCGGGAGCCCACCCGAAGCGACCGGCCGTCGAACCGGCCCAGGCCGGCGTTCTGGCCGGGGCACTAGCCGAATGGGCCGGCCTGGGAGCCGGCCCAGGCCGGCAGTGAGGCCGGCGCCCATTTTTCTTTTCCCTTTTTTTCTAATATTCTGCTTTTAAAACAACCGATACCGAAAACGCAATATCTTCCACATACGAACTCCGTTTTCGGTAATCTTGGACTCGTTGGAATCGTCACAACGAGCACTACAAGAATATACATAGAAACATCATTGTTCAACAAGATATGGTAAAGCCAAATGATGAGAGGTAAAACCTTTCTATTAAAACCGGAAAACCATATCTTTTGCAAATGAAGTCCGAATGACACGAAACCACTTTTGTTGGAAAGAGGACGACAAATGCTACCCAATAACATGTGAGAATATTGAAACCAAGCAAGGGAGATTTTGCTACTAAATGGAAGAGTGAAACCTTCCACATAGATGGACCGGCAAAATCTCCGACACCGAAAACTCAATAGGGAACACATTTTCGGTGACCTTGGGCTTGTCATGACAAGCACGACAAGCACCAATATCACACCACGATAAGAGCCAAATAGGAACCAAAAAAGATGATGCCAAGGATGCAAAGGTTTGAGCTCTCTACGACCGATACGCTAAAGCTCACTTGAGAGCCCCTCTTGATAGTACGGTTACCTATCCTAAAACCCGGTCTCTCAACTACACCGCGAGACCGGTAAAATAGAAACCCTATCAAGATCATACCTTTGCCTTGTGCATTCCACTTGAGCTAGATGATGACGATCTTGATCTACTCTCAAGTGGATCACCTTTCTTGATTTTGCTCCGCTTGGTGAAGACACGCATATTGCTCCCCCATAGACCAAGATGGGAGAGACACTCTTCGGGGAGAGACACTCTTCGTCATATCTTTACATGGCCTTTATCTTGATGATGATCACCACGTGACGCCATCCACCATGGACAACATAGGATCTTGATCAACAAATGATCTTCTTCTTCACATTCCCCAATCTTGTATGTTGATCAACTTGCACTTAGCCTTGATCAACATATAGTCTTCTTCTTTTAGCCTTGACTCCAACATATGGAGTCAAAGCATTCCTTATGGACCAACACTGCAAATATAGCTTAACGCACACATTAGTCCATAGGGATTGTCATTAATTACCAAAACAACACATGGGGCAACCATGCCCTTTCATCATGTGAATGTACTTACTCTTCATGCACAACCATGGGGGTAGGTTGTATATCCATACAAACACGGGCCACGTGCTATGTGTGCTGCTCTGGTTGCCAAACGGATTGAGCCCATTGGTGCTCACACCCAACCTGACGTTTCTTGGATCATCCCCAAAAGTTGGGTATTCAAAGTCTAATGCTTCCCACTGCTTAGCATCTGAAGGGTGTCTCAGCATCTTATCCGCCTCTTCGTTTTCCGGCTTATTCCTTTCCGCGTGCCAGCGCATTAAATTTGCTTCCTTAGGGTCTGTGAAAAGCCGCTGTAGACGAGGAATGATCGGAAGGTACCATACCACTTTTCGAGGAGCTTTCTTCTTCCCTTTCTTGTATCGAGCAGCGCCGCACACCGGACATGCAGTTTTCTCCGCGTCATTTTCTGGATAAATGAAGCAATCATTGATGCAAACGTGGTATTTGATGTGCGGTAAATCAAAAGGGCACATGATTTTTTTGGCCTCTTCGATACTGCTAGGACACGTGTTCCCCTTAGGAAGACGATTGTGCCAAAATTTCAAGTTCTCGTCGAAGCTTGCGTCCGTCCATTTGTTTTTTGCCGTCATCTGCAGAGCCATGAGCGTTTCTTTAAAGCGGGTATCCTCAGGCCCACATCCCGCATACAACGGAGCATTCGAGTCTATCTCCAACTGCGCCAGCTTAGCCTCTCTAGCAGCGTTACTCGACTTTCTGAGAAGCAATTCTTGAACACGAGGGTCCCGCACGACTGAAGTTAGCAGCGTCGGCGTGCCCGCGTCTTCTCTACCATTTACGTCGGCTTCTTGTTCATCATCATGCCCGACATATTCGGGAGGCGCCACTTTGTCTTCCTGATCATTTCCCGCCGCGCCCCCATGGACGTCCTCATCATCATCCTCGTAAGTGAAGTCATCCATAAAACCTTTCCTGAGCAGATGCTCCTGCAATGTGCCGGAAAAGGGACCGAGCACGGTGCCGAGTTTGCATGTTCGACACGGACACTTTATCCCGGTGTCATTGTTTTTAACCATCACGGTCGTCGCATATTTCAAATATCTAGCAACAATACTTTCGCTCATCATGATGACCATTGTCGTCCACGCTCTACATATAGAACAAATGAATTATATTAGAAACAAAATATTTCACGGAAAAATTCGGCATGACCTTTGCTAATTTTTGGCCCCTAGGAGTGCCGGAAAATTCGCCGAAATGGAAATGAATCTACATTTCGGCGAAAACATCGGCAACTAATCATTTCGATCATGGCATACACATATGCAAACAAACGCCGGGGCATCACAACCTTCTTCATCATGTAGATTCATCACATACAACCACACACACATCTCACATGCAACCAATTCTCATCCATCACACATGCATACAACCACACACATATCACAACCCTTCTCATCCATCACATACAACCACACACATCACAACCTTCTCATCCATCACATACACTCACCTTCTAATGAAGACGTCGAAAGAGAGAGCGCCCGGAGGAGGAAGATCGAGCACGAGGTGTGGGAGATGTTTCCTCACATATATATGAAGAAAATAAGTAGATTTATGTGGCAAAATATGTGAAGAGAGAGAAGAAAATGAGGTGGGGAGGAGGAAGGGGCGAGCAGATCTGAAAATGAGGTGGGGAGGAGGAAGAGGAGAGGAGAAGAGGAGAAAAGGGGGTGGTGGTGGTGCAGCCAAAAAGTTAAAGTGCAGCCAGGCTTAGCCGTGGCGCACGGAGGAGGGCTGCGCCACCACTATATATTAGCCGTGGCGCACCCTCATGCCCTGCGCCACGGCTATGTGGGGTAAAATTCACGCCAAAATGGTGCAGCTGGGACCCACACTTACCCGTGGCGCACCAAAGTGCGGTGCGCCACGGCTATGTGGGGTAAAATTGGTGCCAAAAAGGTGCACCGGGTCCCACACTTAGCCGTGGCGCAGTCCTCATACCCTACGCCACGGCTATTTTGGTACCCGTGGCGCACATATTTCCGGTGCGCCACGCCTAAGTGCGCACAGGCCGGCCGGCCAGGGACCAGCTTAGCCGTGGCGCAGGACGTAAAGACGTGCGCCACGGGTAAGTTGATGTGCGTGGCGTAGTAAAATATGGTGCACCACGTATACTTAGCCATGGCGCATTACTTTTATTGTGCGCCATGGCTACTTGGCTTACCTATAAGCCTTTTCCTGCTAGTGGTCCCATTAGAGCTTTACGTAGACGACAATTAATACAACCCATTCATTTTTCCTGATACGGCCCATTAATGGCTATGGGTTTATAATTTGATTGTTTTGTTCATATAGTACTCCCTCGTTCCCTAATATAAGTTGTTTTAGACTTTTTCCACATTCATAAGTATACACATGTATTTAGACACGTTTTAGTGTATATGTACACTCACATTACTCCGAATCTAGACAAAATGTGAAACACCTTAAACATCTTATATTGTGGAATGGAGGGAGTATATTTTTATAATATATTCATTTTAAATTTTGTTATAATCTGCTTAATTAATAGGGAAAATGCTTGCGTGTTAAAAAAATGTACATTATTAAATTTATCATGTATCTTAGATAAACTTACAAACCGGCAAATAGAAATGATTGTCACTCACACATAACATATCACAAACAAAACTAAATACATAACCGTTACAAATGAACCACCGACATTGATAACATAGCGTAGGTGATCTTCGTTTCCACCCCTCGTCGGCAACAGGCAAACAAATCGTCGTGGATGAGGAACACACATCAACGATTAGTCTCCAGAAACGAGGCCTTTTTCTATTTCCGATAATGGTTTTGACCCGTGTCCATAGCGTATCTCTATGAAGTGACATGTACATTAGTGTATGAAGAGACAAAAGAAAATTTAGAAACCCAACATGGGATCTAGTTTCCTAGATCTCGATGCGAGGAACACTACTGACATATACATTATTTTAATGGTTTTGACGGGTTTGACCCGTGTCCATAGCGTCGCTCTGTACTACTGACATTTATATTATTTTACCGATTTTAACTTCTCGAGGGTCAAAACCACGTTAAACGTTCACGAGCATAGCACATAACCAACATACCTGCGAAAAACAAGGGTTCAAAATGTGCACAACCAAGGTGTGAATGATCTTGAAGCACCTTCATCACCTAATTAAAAAGCATATTGGGATTTCACCATAAGAATGAAGGTAAGATAAAAGCGAGGTTAGCAATACAGGCAACAAGCGGCTCTATCTCATTGCCACATCATTAAAAGGAAACCTATAACTAGATGTATATGGATAGTTCCTAAGTCAAATGGTTTGTCCACCTTACACTCTCTCACAAATATTCTTGAAGCCCGTGCTACAACGAGCTGTAAGTTTACAACTTGCTTCTCTTCTTTGTCCTCTTCTCTGTCTGCACCAAACGATCACTAATATTATGTGGAAACTCTTATAACCTGCTTATGTCACTTTATTGTACTATCTATAGGTGTGGGCTTCAAAACATGCCTATGTTGAAGATAACAACGCTCGAGGTTATTGTTGCTATTGCTCGCAATGGCACTACCTGGAAAGGGTTCCACACAGATATTTTTGATAGACCCGTCTTTACATAGCAAATGGGTGGAAACAGCCGTAAGAGAAGATACAAGAGAAGTAGTAAACACCATTCCTCAACGTCGGTAGAAAGATGGCCATGCCCATATGTTGATCCCTTTAAGGCTTGTACAAAGCACGAGGTTAGTCTCCAACACCCCATTCGGCAACACCTTCACCACTTCGTCGGTGCCAAGGTGGGCATAACCACATACATGTTTTTTTCGAAAAGGGTACCCCATCCTCTGCATCGATTGATGCATACGGCTTTTATTGCTTTATTAAAATCCTGTTATTCAGTCATTACATCGAAATCCATCACGGATCAGAAAGCGTTGATACATGAATCAACCATCTAAATAAAGAACACATGGAAAGATACTGCATTAACATGTGATCCACCGATCAAAACGCCAGTTGCACCGGCTGTATAAATCCCGCGCCACCAAGTCCAGCTGGTTGCACCCAGAAACCAAAGTGGCACGCTTCTCCGTTGGTTGTAGGTAAGACCACATACGGATCCAGTGTGTGGCCAGGGGAACGACCTGCAAAAATGAATAAGATTGTGCTCTGTTAAAAATATAATCATTGCGCACGTTCCATATGGCCCAAAGTAAAGCACAGACACCGACTCGAATCTGCACTTTAATCTTCTTATTGACACCCCTCAACCAATTCCCGAACAGGTTTATGATGCTACTAGGGGGATATATATTAAAAGCCATATGCACAATGCGCCAAACCATCTTAGCTAAAGGGCAAGATATAAATAAATGTTGGATTGTTTCATCTTGATCACAAAAACAACACTTTTTACTGCCCTCCCAATTTCGCTTTGCCAAATTATCTTTTGTTAGGAGCACCTTACGGCGAAGAAACCACATGAAAATCCTAATTTTCAAGGGAACCTTCATTTTCCATATGTACTTACCATTAAATTGCGCATGCTCAGAAAAATAATCCAGATATAGAGATTTAACTGTGAAATTGCCCGTCACCGTTAAATTCCACTTAAAGACATCTTGATTATCGTTAAGCTGAATTTCCATCAAACGAGCAAGCAGATGCAACCAACTGTTCCATCTGTTACCATTCAAAGTTCGGCGAAAGGTTATATTTATGGGTGGACCTTGGGACAAAACCGATGCCACCGTAACCTCTTTTCTATGGGCTATCCTGTAGAGTGAAGGGTATTGGCTAGATAAGGGCTTGTCCCCTAGCCATGTATCCTCCCAAAACCTGACCTTCTCCCCGTTTCCAATAGAAAAGGATCCCCGTTCGAAGAACTCATCCTTCATCTTCATGAGGCCCTTCCAAAACGGCGAATCAGAAGGTAGGCTTTTCATCTGAGACAGAGATTTTGTGCGCAAATATTTGTTCTGAATCAGCTCATGCCAAACACCATCCTCTGATAGTATTTTAGCCAGCCATTTGGTAGGTAGACATTTATTTTTGATCCCTAAAACTTCGATCCCTAGACCTCCCTGCTCTTTTGGTCGACACAAAATATTCCATTTAGCCAACCTATACTTCTTCTTATGTCCATCACTCTGCCAAAAAAACCTAGAGCGGAAAGTATCCATTCTTTTCCGTACCCCTTTGGGCACCGCAAAGAAGGACAACATGAACATCGGGAGGCTGGTTAAGACAGAATTAATAAGTATTAACCTGTCTCCATACGACAAAAGTTTTCCAGCCCAGCTAGCTAATTTTTTCTCAAAACGATCTTCAATTGGTTTCCATTCCCCATTACGAAGCTTATGGAAGTGAATCGGGATCCCCAAATACTTAAATGGAATTTCCCAATTTCACATCCGAATAAAGTCCTATATTGGTCTTCCATCTCTTTGGCTGCCCCAAAACAAAAAAATTCGCTCTGATGGAAATTTATTTTTAGGCCAGATAGTTGTTCGAAAATGCATAAGATGAGTTTCATGTTTAAAGCCTTGTCAAAATCATGACTCATGGAAAGTATTGTATCGTCCGCATATTGCAAAATGGACACCCCACCCTCAACTAGATGAGGGATTAGTCCATCCACTTGGCCATCTTCCTTTGCCCTAGTGATCATTATAGCCAGCATGTCGGCTATAATATTATGGGTGATAAGGGGTCACCCTGCCTTAGCCCTTTTTTTGTTTGGAAATAATGGCCTAGGTCATCATTAACCTTAATACCAACACTCCCACGGCTAACAAAATGCTCAATCCATTTACACCACCGCGAGTTAAAACCCTTCATTCTCATCACTTGTTGTAGAAAAGGCCATTGAACCTTGTCATAAGCTTTTTCAAAATCAATTTTTAGCAAAACCCCATCCATTTTTTTCCTATGAATTTCATGGATGGTCTCATGTAAATCAGCACACCTTCAAGGATGTGTCTCCCCGGCATGAAGGCTGATTGAGTAGGGCGAATTACTTTTTGTGCTACTTCCGTTACTCTATTGGTGGCTACTTTGGTAAAGACCTTGAAGCTGACATTAAGTAGACAAATAGGACGATACTGCTGAATTTGAATAGCATTTTCTTTTTTAGGTAACAGAATAATGTGACCAAAATTCAGATGGTACAGAGGCAGCTCACCTCTATAAAAACTGTCAAACATATTGATTAGGTCACTTTTTATGATATCCCAGAAACACTGATAAAATTCAGCTGGAAATCCATCAGGTCTTGGTGCTTTATTCTTTTCCATTTGCATGATAGCCTCATGAACCTCTTGTTCAGAGAAGGCCCTCGTAAGAATTATATTTTCCTCTGCGGAAATCTGAGTAATGTCCGAAGTCATAGTTTCCTCCAAAGAGAAATTGTTCGAAACCGCTGCTCCAAACAAGCTTTTGTAAAAATCTATAATATAATTTTTAATATTCTCTTGCCCTGTTATAGTACCTTCTTCTTGTTCAAGTTGAAAGATTTTTTTCTTTCTATGCTTACCATTAGCAACTAAGTGGAAATATTTAGTGTTGTTTCCTCCTTCTTGAATGTGTTTTACCTTAGCTCTTTGCGCCCATTTAGATTCCTCATCCCTTCTGAGACTGGCTATTTTATCATTTGCATTTCTCAGAGCCTCCCGCTCTTGGGTGCTTAAAGGTAAAGTTTCAGCCTTTATGTCCAGGGAATCAATAATGTTCTGGAGCTTAGCTTTTTCCTGTTTATACTTGCCACTAAGATTCTTTGCCCATCCCCTTAGGAAGGAGCGAAGATGGCGAATTTTGTTCTGCCAGATTTCCAAGGCATTATTTCCGAAAGTGACCGCCATCCATTCCTTGGCAATCATCTAAAAAAAACCTTCCTTACGTAGCCACGATAGCTCAAAAGAGAAATGTGGTTTGTTACCCAGGTGAGCTTGTTCACCTGAGTCAATAAGAAGGGGCGTATGATCAGAGCCTTCTCTGGTCAGAGCTCTAACAGATACCAATGGGAATTTTTGTTCCCATGAAACACTGGCTAAAACCCTATCAAGTTTCTCGAAAGTCAGATTTTCTTTACGATTCGCCCACGTGAATTGCCTTCCAGAGAGCTCTAATTCTCTCAAGTCAAGGCCTTCAATAATCGCATTGAAAACGAACGGCCACCTTGTGTTAAAATTAGTAGTATTATTATCACTTTGCCTACGCATAATATTGAAATCACCCCCAACCAAAAGAGGTAGAGGCTCATTTTTACATGTCCGAACTAGTTCAGCCAAGAATTCACCCTTGTGGTCATCTTGAGCTGCTCCATAAACCACTACTAGTACCCATTCGAAATTATCGCTTTTTGATGTGAGGTAAAATTTTACACATCTATCCCCTGACACCATACTCTTGACTCCAATAGTTTGAGCATTAACACCGGCTAGAATCCCACCCGATCTACCAATAGGGGGCAGGCAATACCAAACGAAATCGAGGCCTCCCGATAAATTCCTAAGAAAAGGTGCAGCAAAATTCTCCCTGCCAGTTTCTATAACAGCAAAGAAATCTAGCCTATTATCTCTTATAGTGTCAATGACAACAGAGTGTTTGGCTGTATCCCTAAAACCCCCACTGTTCCAAAAACTCCCTCTCATTTGCGATTAGAATTAAGTTGGATTCTAATACTTCGCCTAACAATTGAATTTTTTTTTCTTTTTAGAGTAAACTCTTTTTTTAGCTGCCACCGGGGAGTCAAGGTCCTTGTGACCTTGTGAGCCTGATTGCTCCTCCTCCTCAAGATCTGTACTTAATTCCAACGCTTTATTAAGGATGGAACAACCTTCCGTTTCTATCATGATTTTTTGTTTTTCTTCATTCCGTTTTAACATAATTAGAGTCCGATCTAAGTCAACATCATTTAAACGGGATATGGAGTCATCTACCTCGCTACTAGAAGAACCTAAGGATACCCCTAATTTTGAGGCTCTAGCAACTACAACATCTTTAGGTATCGATGCAATAAAAAATTGCTAGATGATTGAGTACCTGATAAGAAGCTATCACGTTCGGCTGCTCTTCTTTGTGACTTCTCTAGAATTGTTGCATCAGCATCCTTGTTTGCCCGCAACCTTGCACTAGACCGGCCCTCCTTATGCTTGGGTTCAGAAATACCTCCGAAAGCAACCATCTCCTCCAAAGAGTACCGCCCACCAAGAAAGACCCCGGTCCCTTGCCCCACTACCATAGGATCCGCACCAGAAGTCCCTCCACTTGGAGTTTGTGATGGCGATCGAGCCATTGCCATGGGAGAAGGCTGATCGCAAGGTGGACTCCCTCTTGGAGTCTGAGGTAGTGAAGGACAAGGAGCAGACACCACCGGACTCTCCGGCCTGTAGACAAGCTCCAGCGTGTTTGACACACAAGGGGACTGCCCGCTTGTGGAACTAGGAGTCATAGGTGTGACCGCATAACCCACTTTTCCAGAGAACATGGATGTCACCTTAGCCACAAGCCGCCGCTCCTCCATATGAGCTCCATTAACTACTGTCGTGTTTACTGGCATGGCAGGAAAAACCTCCGGAATCTCTGCCGCGGTAGTAGAAACCTCTGGATTAAGTACTGTCGTATTTTCTGCCACGGCAGGAAAAACCTCCGGAATCTCTGCCGCGGCAGAAGAAACCACTGGATTAAGAACTGTCATGTTTTCTGCCACGGCAGAAAAAATCTCCGGAATTTCTGCCGCGGCAGCAGAAACCTCAGGAATCATTACCTCGGCATAATCTGCAGCATCCGTTATATCTTCCCTTTGAAAGTGAGTAGGGGACGACATTGCCATAGGAGATGGCAAGCTGTCCTCTTCTTCTTCAACTCTATCACCCCATCTCTTACTAGGCATCGACCGAGGAGTAAATATATGGCACTCCTGGTCTAAACTAGGGAACTCGAGAGACCCAAATCTGAACGCGAGCTGTTGTTTTTTATGCTGCGTGTCCTCCAATGTTGACTTGTCAGAAGCTGCAGGAAGATCCTTTCCCTTTTCACTTTGCTCAGCCCCACGTAAACTGCTGTTGAAATCCGTAGATTTGTCCTCTGTCTTTTGCCTTTACTGTTATCATCCCCATCATTTCCATCATCATGCTCTACATCATCCATTATCTCATCCTCCTGATTGTCATTCTCCACAGAGAATCTCAGCATGTATTCCACTCCATCATAGGTATGGTCAATGCGAGGTGGAATGGCTGAAGGTTCAGCACAAGCAACCTTGATCCGGGCAGCCTTGTTTGCTCGGGTAAAGGCCATGTCAACCTCAAGTGTTTTACCAACTAAAGATCCCACATCAATTAAAGCCAGATAATCTCTTCAAAGTTCATCAGTACATCCTCTAACCCGGACCCATAAGTCCACCAGATTATATTTTTGTACATCTTCATTTGAGCAATCTTCAAAATGCATAGTCCTTTCTTTTCCTCCCACCTTAATCATGCCAATCTTCTTAAGACGAACAAAATCTTGCTTAGTAGGGTAGACAACACGGAAAGAGTTACTTGATAGGATAGAAACATCCCACTGGTGATCTCCTTGAACCAGCCATTCAAGCTCACTCACAATTTCGGTCACCGACATGAGCCCCCCGGTAACTCGGATGCGCCCCACTTTACCACTTTCATTGTGCACCCGAAGATCCGAAGATTTTGGTGTGTCAAAAAACAGCAGCGAATCGTTAGCCAGCCCATACATTGTTGCTACTGGTTTGGGAGCTGCCAGCAGCCGACATGCCTTGGACTCATGTGTTGCTTTATCACAGTAGAGGCAAAGTGGAACCGTGCAGGCCGTCGCGACATGGCCTGTGTTCTCACACCTGAAGCACAGGACTTTGTCTTTTTTCTTTGGTGGGTTACCCACCTCGTTTGCCCGGGACACCTCCTGCTGAGCCGCCGGTATCACCCCGGCAGCCGCCGACATGACTCCAGCAGCCAAGTTAGTGGGGAGTGCCGCCACCGCTGCCGCAACCTGCTTCTGAATCTGCTCCTTTAAGGTTGCCGACGAATCATCCTCATGCGATATCCGGCCTCGGTTACGGTTGCCAAAACGACCTCGCCCAGGTCCAGCTCGGCCTCTACCGCCAAACGTTGCTCTAGGTCGACGATAGTTAGCACCCAGGCCGTCGTCACCATCATAAGATCCTGCTTCAAAGTTGCCAAAGTTTCCATTGAAACGCGTATTCTCCATATTCTGGTCCCGCCCGCCATTGTAACCTTGTTGTTGCCGCAAATCGTTGCTTCGAAACTGTCGTTGGATAGGACCGCCTTGTGCCGCACCGTAACCCCGGCCATAATTCCGCTGCTGCGGCGCAAAGCCTTGCTCTAGACGGCCGCCACCCCCATTGCCCCCATATGGGTACAGATTAGGGTTCCCGGCAGGTGCACCACCGCCGTTTGCGATGCCCGACGGACCGCCTTGCTCATAATTGCGACCACCGCCGCGTCCGTGGTTCGGGGTAGGGATGAAGTTCCCCCTGCCATTGCTGCCGCCACCACGATCCGCCATGACTGCGCCACCGAACGCCCCAGCCTCCACAGAGTTAGGGTTAGCGATGTATTGCTTTGATCATTTCCAGACTTGGGCTAGAACCCTACGTAAGGAGTTGGAACTTGGTCTCACCTGTCGCAACGAAGTCAACGTGCCCTTATGGCCCACGATCGAGTCCGACATG